>JAEIFV010000680.1:0-174119 GCA_018904265.1 Lordiphosa collinella
AATTTTGCAATATTCTGCATCATTAATTAATCGATTTCACTTTGATTAAAAATCATAACATTTAATTAGTTTTGTTTCCCCAACAGTTTATCAAATCTTAACAGCGCCACAACAGTGCAAGGTTACTTGAAACGCTTATCGACAGCAAGTGTAATAGCAGCTGTCAGCAGACTTCGTTAAGAATCTACGATACATCATCTTTTTCGCATATAATTTTCCCGTCGTCAAGTGGACACTGTACAAGGAATGATTCCTCATACAATAAAAATTATTAGAAAATGGGAACCGAACTTAAATTTTAAAATTTTCAAAGAAATTTCTAATGGGATTTTTTCTAAAGAATAATGTCAAATGAGATGTGAATGGATATGGGCACATTTTTGAAAGCAATTTAATGAGATGAAATAAAAAACTGACAAAACTTTTCGTCGCCGCACACATGTTCTCTTGAATTTTTTTGGAATTCCATTAATTAGCCATGGCCGAAGTTCCTAACCAAGTTATAGATCCTGCACAGGAGGAATGGGGTCCTGATATTATGAAAACAAAATTAAAAAATAAACGAGAAGTAATGGGGGCCGCACAGAGAACTATTCCCTGGCTGCTAACCACTGAATGTCTGATTCTCATCAACAGTTTGACTAGTCCCCAAATTCTCAATGTACACAGCCCAATGAAAGCGTTTGCATGTGCAAAGCAGCGTTTCGTATGTGTGCGAAGCAGCGAAACACGAAGCCAATGTGACGTTTTACTGCTTTACACTGAAAAATAAATGCGTGCGATTCAAAACATAAAACAAATTAAATCGATGCGCTGCATATACAGTCGTCGGCATAACTATTTTGACAGAAATTTGTTTCATAAAAAACCATTATATCTTTGAAAACAAGCAATCCTAAAATTTGGAAATTTTTAAAGAATACTGGTATGAAAGTCCAAAAGCTTTCAATAATTCTTGGTAGTCCACAATCAGCTGCTGGGATTGAAATATTAATCGAATTGTCTAAATGAACGGTGGCATAGAGTATTTTTGACAAAGATTTTAAAATTGATATATTCTTAGCACAGAAACTTTAGAGCTAAAAGAATGATGTATTCTGGACGAGTTTTTCATGCCAACTCAATTCTAGCGTTAGAAACTCCATATCTATGATAGATTAGCTTTGTAAATTAGCATGAAAATGCAGAAACCTGGGCTAATACTGTTTTACTTGGCTGTTTATGTGCTAGAAAAAGTTGTTTTTTAATAATTTGATTTGCTTATTGAATAAGTGCACATATAAAATATAATAAATAATTAAATAAAATTATTTTTAATTAAACTTTTTCTCTACAAATGCTGATTATAAGCCTTATTTTCATTTTCTTAAGCCCATTAAGTTATTGATTGAACTACCAGATTGAGTTTCAACAGCTTGTATTGAATTCAAGTGTAAATTATATTCTGAATGAACATATTTTTATTTTAAGTTAAGCGCCAGTCTATTTATGGTAGACATATCATCAATTTTAAAATCTTTTGGTCAGCATCACTTTGCCACCGTTCATTTAGACTACACTGCTGATAAATATTTTTCCAGCAGTTTAGCATGCCGATCTATTATGAATTACTTGAAACCGGACTTTCAGTACGCACATCTTGCTGAGAAAATTGGCTAAAAGCACCCAAATTTTATATGTATTGTATCACTAAATGGGCGACATTGTCTGGCCAGACCTAAGGCAACTGTATCAAGATGCTAAGCTTAGCGAAGTTTTATCAATTTTATTGTTGTCAGGTTGGATGAATTCTTCCTTGTCAGCTATAAACATTAAAAAAATGTCTTGCCTGCATCTCTAAAAATTTTTAAATCTCTCTCCCTCCCCTTTATTTCATTATAACCCCGTGGCCAAGTTGGTAGTGCCTTTTAATAACATCAAAGGTAAAGCGACATGCAACGTAATGGCACAATAAACATTGAGCGTTACCATCCATATTCTCAATGAAAAATAATTCATTTTCCCAATTGAGATCAAACATTTTTTCAGTGTAGTGAAAAAATCATGCGCTTTATGGTCTTTCCTCATTGAATGCTGCAAAGCAACTGACCGGCCGAACAGCCGAACACATGAGTCGTAAGAGCAAATGCTGCCGAACGTTCTATTTTAGATACCACCAGGGAGACGACAACGCGTCCAATACACAAACAACAAAGGTGTTGTGTTTGTGTGCCGCGAGACACCGTTCCGACGCAAATTTGTTGTCGTTCAGACATGGGAGAATAACACTGAGTTTCGTCCGCTAGTTTGTTTTTCTTTTTGCTGGTTTGTGCGCAGAAACGCCACTATCCTTTGCGTGATCACACGCGTGTCTTGATGAGAATACACATATTCTCCCTCTCTCTATACATGTGACGCTGCGAAATTTTGGACATCGCTGTTTTATACTCTTGCAGAGGGTACATTAAACTTGTCCAGGTGTTTGTAGCGCATAGAAGGAAGCATCTCCGATACCATAAAGTAAATATATTCGTGCTGAGTTATTATATCAGTTTCTATGCTATCTCATCCGCTAGTTTTAAAGCTATCTTGACCAAACTTTTCACGAAGTCTTCTGGTACAAATACACTGCACATTTAGAACCTGCCGCGTCGGATGACTATAGCATATCGCTGCCATAGGAACGATCTGTGGAAAGACCAATTTTAGTCTTAAAACTTTTTTGTTTTTCAATAAAAACGCCTCCAAACTTTGTATTTCTTAGTTTGCTATGCTTTCCCATGGTTCTACTAAGTTTGGTTTAAGTCGAACATCTGTATAGTATAGCTCCCATAGAAAAGGAAGGTCTAGAATGTTGTCTAAGTGAAACATTTTTTTTGTTTCCGATGGAAACGTCCTTGACATTACATACTTTTACACATTTATTCAAGGGTTTCTCAAAATCAGATGCGGGTCGTATGATCGGTCGAAAAAAAGTTCTAGTGAGAAAAACTCGTTTTTTTAAATATTATCTGCTTGAGGCAATTTTGTCCATGCTTCTGCACCGTATATCAGGACTGGGATGTTAAGCGACTTGTATAGCGCAATTTTCGTTTTCGAGAGAGGGCTCTGCTCTTGAACTCTTTACTGAGCCCGTAGTAACATCGGTTTGCAAAGTAATTCTTATTCGGAAATTCAGACTGATGTTGCTGTCGCTAGTTATCGTCGTTCCGAGGTAGACAAATTCCCTAACAACCTTGAAGTTGTATTCTCCCATTGCAACAGATTGTCCAAGCGTAGACTCACTGCGCGTTGATTGTGGGTACTTCGTCTTATTTTCATTTACAGCTAAGCCCCTAAGTTTTGACTGCTCCTCTATCTCTGAGAACGCCTATATTACCACAGATTCGCTATTGCCAATGATATCAATATCATCGGCATATGCACAGAAAAAAAACAAGAAGGAAAGCCGGTCAAGCCCGACAATAACATACTCTGTACTTGTGAAGTGCTGCCCATCACCGTTGCGACCGGTGCTGCTCATAATTGTTTGTTTTCCTCATGGCTCGAGTACCGCTCATCCGATCTTTAAAATTCCTTCAGCGGATCGATAAAGAATCACGAATACTAAATATGTTTAAAAGGTTCGAACCTTCTATCTATACAACTGTGGGAGATATGACGTTTTTTCGATATTTCGGGGGCGGAAGGGGACGTGGCCAAAATTGAAAATAAACTTGATCTGCCTGCAAGTATAAGAAACAAATGTTCCATACATGTCAAACCTCTATCTCCTACCATCTCTGATATCTGTTTGTTCATACGGACAGACGGACACTTTTGCACAAACTTAATATACTTTATGTACCTCTAGTACAGAGTATAATAATGTCAATATCAATTTGATATGGGCTTGTGAATTTTATATTTTGTCAAACCATATTATTTTCATAACATTTCTGAACTATTACATGTAATTTTGACAATAAAGAGAAAGCGACGTTTAGAAATTGTAAAGAAGAAAAGAGACAAATAGTGTAACATTTCGAAACTTCAAGTAACCTAACGAAATATTTAAGTAGGCTCTGCGACGCGTGAGCACACACGTGCAAGACGCCATGCAGTTCATATTATATGCAAATATTTTAATAATTTGAAAAAATATAACATTGACCCCAAATAATACCATTTTTTTCTGTGCAGGCGCCACCTATCAGCCACCTTTGAGTCTCTAACGGGTGATTACTAAAAATCTGCACAAACTTTGAGAGAGCGCGCCCTTAGCTGAGCTTTACATAAAAGCTTTCGGGATGACATTTCTTTCTCTTTGTTCTCCTGTCAACACGTTTTCATGCCCCCCTGACAAAAATTTGGACAAGTAGTCGCCATCATGCCGTCTTCGTGATCGCGTTGTAAAATTCTACGAAATGCAAGCTGACAAAGGTAAAGTGTTAACAGTAAACCGTTTTACCCAAGAGTTGCCCTTCAAACGCACTATTTAAGTATTTTGCAACGAAAAATAATAAAAAGAGTAGTTGGAAGTGGCCGGAAAGCAAACGTTATGACCGGCCAAGCTGTCAGAAAGCTAACCAACTTTTTAACAACAAAGACAACATAAGTCTACGAGATGCAGCCGGAAAACTTAATCAGTAAAGAGCAAAGAGCACCAAGTTACACACCTGACCAAATACAAACTGTCAAACCTCAATGTCGGTGGATGTGCAACCAATATCGCCTTTTTGAGAATATCCCTTTTGTACCAAAGGAACGAAACCCAACAAACTTGCCGCAGTGTCGTCCAATTGAAGATTTTTTTGGAAGTCTGAGTGCTGCAGTTTACAAAAACAACTGGAAAGCCAAAAATATCAAAAAACTGACCAACACGATTCCGGAAATACGACTGCAAGGTCGTACAGGCCACCTGCGGAGACAAATCCATTGAAGCAATTCTTTTGGTAGGTAGGTAGTCATAAATGAACTGTCAAATTTTCATAAAGATCCGTTGAGAATTGCGGTAATTGCGGCATTTTAAAGTTAGTGCAGATTTTTAGTTGTCACCCATGTAGTTGTTCCTGCTCTAATACGCCTGGCGAGTATATCCAGTCTATGGAACTGGTTATCACTAAGACAACGGTGTCGCGGTAGTGTGGTACCAGGCTAATTATAATTCCTTCAAAAATCCCATTGCTTTGCCTATGACCTCTGAATTCCATTTAGTGACTTATTTTTATACCCTTGCAGAGGGTATTACAAAATTGTGCGGATGTTTGTAACGCATCTCCGACCCCATAAAGTATATATATTCTTGATCAGCACGACGAGCTAAGTTGATTTAGCCCTGTCCGTCTGTTTCTATGCTATCTCCTCCGTCAGTTTTAAAGCTATCCTCACCAAACTTTGCACGAAGTCTTTCGGTACAATTACGCTGCACATTTGTCGGATCCGGCCGGATCGGATGACTACAGCATATAGCTTCCATAGGAACGATCGGTCGAAAAACTTGTCTTAGTGAGAAAACATTTTTTGTTTTTTATGGAAAGGCCTCCAAAGTACGTATTTCTTAGTTAACTATCCATGATTTCACGAAGTTTGGTTGAAATCGGATGACTATAGCATATAGCTGCCATAGGAACGATCTGTTGAAAAACTATTTCTAGTGAGAAAAACTTTTTTGTTTTTTAATGAAAACGTCCTTTTTATTGGCATATTCTTATTTTATATACTTTAACACATTGCTTCAAAGTTTTATCAAAATCGGATGACTATAGCATATAGCTGCAGTATGAATGATCGGTCGAAAAAGAAGTTCAAGTAAGAAAAACTTTTTAGTTTTAAATGGGATCGCCTCCAAATTTCGTAATTAACAGGGTAATATTCTTTTCCATGATTTCACCAAGTTTGGTCGAAATCAGACATCTATATAGTATAGATCCCATAGAAAAGTAAGGTCCAAAAAGTAGTCTTAGTAAAACTTTTTTGTTTTCAATGGAAGCAAGGGTATACAAAACTTCGGCCGAGCCGAAGTTACCTTCCCCTATTTAGTTTTATTGAAATGCCTCCAAACTTCGTGTTTCTTAGTTTTCTATGCTTTTCCATGATTCCACCAAATTTGGTCGAAATCGGACTTCTATATGGTATAGCTGTGAAAGAAAAGTAGAGTCTCAAAAGTAGTCTTAGTAAGAAAATTTTTTTTATTTTATTGGAATTGTCCTTAAAATCGGCATGTATTTGTTTTATATGCTCCCACATGATTCTACAAAGTTTGGTTAAAATCAGATGACTATAGCATATAGCTGCCATAGGAACGATCGGTCGAAAAACTAGTTCTAGTGAGAAAAACTTTTTTGTTTTAATTGGGTTCGCTTTCAATTTTCGTAATTAACAGTTTGTTATGCTTTTCCATAATTTCACTTAGTTTGGTCGAAATCGGACATCTATATAGTATAGCTCCCATAGAAAAGTAAGGTCCGAAAAGTAGTCTTATGTAGAAAAACAAACTGCAAGGGTATACAAAACTTCGGCAGAGCCGAAGTTAACTTTCCGCTATTTTTCTTTGTGGTTTTCGGTACGGTCTAGCCGGTTCGTTTTCTGATTCGGTTTTCGGCTGGAATTAGCGGTTCAGTTTCGGTTTGGTTCGGTTCGGTTCACATCCGATTTGCATCAGTGGTTAAAATTCTTGAAAAACTTAATAAAAATGCCTGTTCATAAGTAAAGTTCACTAAGTATTGTATTTATCAAAAATCCAAATTGAAATGTACAACACACAACTTATGTTCAGCTGATGGCTCCTGTTAACTAACTCCGATTATCCAAAATCTATTTAAAATTCAAATTAATTCTTTGAACTTTGAAGACTTAACCATTTGTTGATATTTCTTGATGCCGACGACCTAATCAACAGGAGGCGACCGTGCAGAGCAGACGCTACCAGCGTTTTGCCGCCAAGAAGCAAAACATGAAAAGCGGTTTACAGCATCCAAAACAAATGGTATAACAGCCCTGTCTTTGACACAGCAAGATAGAGAGAGAGCGAGAGAGAGCGCGTAAAAGAGAGCCAGTGCTCCCCCGCTTGTAATGCATTTGAGTAAACGAATTCAAGGTCGGGCCACCCCGCTGAAGAGAGCCGAGGCGCTCATATTCAGCAAGTCTCGCTCACGGAAACCAGAAACACGAACTAGCTGCTGCTGCGGCTGGTCTTCAGTTTGTCAGCGTATGCCCTGCCATGCGGTTGTGCTCACGGTTGAATTTTCGGAACGTAGACGTAGCGTTGATTTTTGCGCGCAATTTTTGACGTAATATAAAGCGTTTGTTGTTGTCCGTCGGTTGCCGGCAAACAGAAGAAAGGCCAAAAAAGTTAATAAGAATAAAAAGTGATAACAAATGAAAGAAATGTCAATACAAAGGTGTTAAGTGCTTCGGAGTGGGAGTTGCTCAAAAATTAAGAAAAAGAAATCTATTATTATTCTAACTCCGCCAAGTGTAAATCTGAAGAGCAAATATGTGTGTCAACTAAGAAATAATAGCAAATCCAATTAAAGTTTAAAAATAATTAAAAATCACACCCAAAGTCCCAAAGTCAATAGCAAAATGCAAATTCTTAAAATGTGGCTGCAGATTTTCCTGTTTTTACCCTCCCTCATCCATGGAGTGCAACGTTATGACCAAAGTCCCTTGGACGCCAGTCCCTATTATCGCAGCGGCGGTTCTTTAATGGCCAGCTCTGCCTCCGAGCTAGGTGGCACTTCGTCGGTCACCTCCCTGGATGGCTTTCCGCATCACAATCGCTGTGAACCCATCACCATTTCCATTTGCAAAAATATTCCCTACAACATGACCATCATGCCAAATCTTATTGGCCATACGAAACAAGAGGAGGCTGGCCTGGAGGTACATCAGTTTGCTCCACTGGTGAAAATTGGTTGCTCCGATGATCTGCAGCTGTTTCTCTGCTCCCTGTATGTGCCGGTTTGCACCATACTGGAACGTCCCATACCGCCCTGTCGATCGTTGTGTGAATCCGCGCGTGTGTGTGAAAAACTAATGAAAACCTACAATTTCAATTGGCCCGAGAATTTGGAATGCACCAAATTTCCGGTCCATGGCGGTGAGGATTTGTGTGTAGCAGAGAATACCACCTCATCGACACCGGCACCGACGCGAAGTGCACCCAGAGTTACCACTAGGAAACATCAAACAGGTGTGGAGAGCCCGCATCGAAATATTGGTTTCGTTTGTCCCGTTCAGTTGAAGACGCCGCTGGGCATGGGCTATGAACTGAAAGTTGGCGGAAAGGTGAGTGAAAATGAGGAGAACAACAGGGTCATTAAATGTGTAAAGTTAGTTGAATCAAATGTGAGAAAACAGAATGCTGGAAGTTACGTATTCGGAGTGCACTCGAAAACAAGTTCTGGTTCGGTTCAGTGAGTGGTTCACACACTTTCTGAACCGCCGCACAGTAAGAAAAACGGACAGATTAGCTCCGATTTATTAATAACTCCTTGAAAAATTATCCGATTTTTGTCGGGTTAATTTTTTTACAGATAAAAACACAGTGTTTATACTTAACAAATAAAAAAAATTTTTAATAAGCGAAAAATTAAAATTTTTCTGTTTTTAATTTATTGAACTTATTCAGTATCTGAACAACTTCATCTGACCTATAATGCTCATTGCTTATCAAAAGAAGACTTATTACATTATTTAAAAGTTCGTAGTTTCTTGTAGACTTCGCTGAACCTTTTGATAGCATTGTAATGAAAGGACAGAGAAATAAAAAGGGAATGCGCCAGGTCCTGATCCGTATAGGGATCTCAAACCAAAATAGACATTTTCGTCTCAGTTTGTTTTGTATATCTTTTTTCATTAAAAATCGTTTTATCCGAACTGCGGAATTGCCATTTTTGAATTGGAATTCTGTAGGCGATAAGCAGAATACATTCAAAGAAGCAAATCCACATGTGTAGTGTTGATAATTCACATTCAATAATTCCTTTTATCATTTCTAAGTCGTTCATATTTTTCGGGATATATCGCAAATCCCACGTTTTTGGGATGATGATTCCGCGACAACACTAAATACCTTTCCATCGATCATAGTCATAGAAATTGATGATGAACTGTGAAGTTTACTAATCCGGTTGACTGTATTTGGGCAATTTGGTTTTTGACGTTATTTACTTCATCACGTACCAAGTCTGCTGTTTCCTTTTGACAAAGTAGTTTTAATGGCCTGCAATAACGAGTAGTTGAAGGTTTCATATTTTTCCAGAGTATATTAGATCCAGAAACTATTTGTAATGGTACCAACCATACCGCAATCATCGTTGGTCGATCAGCAATCAGAAATATGTTTGCATTCCTCTGTTTGGTACCACTCACCAAGTCCATATAAACCGTTTTGTGTAACCACCACAAATATAAAGCTAAAGGTTCCTCTGCGCATACAGTGAAGATACCAACATGAGCATTCTTTTGCCAGCCTGTATAAGCTATGCTAGCCGCAGACATAAGCTCTTCGCACGGAATTTCTGTGGGATGTCAGATATTCTTTCTTTGTGGTTTCTTGACAGTCACTAAAACTCATTGGTGGTCTCCCAGTCCTTGAACTTCAGTTTATCAAAATAATTTCATCAAATCCTCAAATTATTTATCATAATGGGTTTCTCCATTTCATTGCCAATTTTGAAGTGAAACTTTGGATTCGCAGAAATTTCAACGCATTGACTATTGATATAATTGGACCTAGCAAAAATATTGGTTAAACATATGAATCCACAGCAATATTCTTTTAGAAGCGTCAACTTCCATTCGCCATACCAAAAATAAAAACACGCCTGACACAGAATTTTTCGCTAAAAAAGAATTTCTTCAGTAAGTGGACGAAGGTGGTTCCACAATTTGGACATTTACATCACAGCACATTATACAATTTTTAGAAACAACAATTAGAGCAAACCGGCTCTACGAAAGTTGAATGCTTAGTAATTATAAGTTAACACCTAAACAACCAAAGACACACGACACAGACAACGGTTTTTTTTATGAAATATTATGATTTCTGTCTTAATGTGAATTTTCGCACACTTTGGAAATTGAATTCCTACAATCCATTTGAATTTCTTTGAGATCTCAATAATAATGTCCAAAATTTATGAAGTCCGATTTGTAGGATTCGTCTATAAGTTCTAGGAATTCACTTCGAAAACGGAGAATGTCAGCTTGAAAAAAATACTTATTAAGTAACACTAACCAGAAGAAAGCGATTCACGTTTTAAAAGTCATCAGAGAACTGAACCGAACCGATCCGTTTTTCTTTGCGGTTTTTGGTTCGGTTCAGCATTTCTGAATGGAAGCCGGTTTGGTTTGCAGTTCGGTTCACCAGCTGGAAAAAGCGGCTCGGTTTGGTTCAGAACCGACCCGCATCCCTTCTTTTAACACAGTTGTAGGTTTCATTGCGGAATTGACAAGTTTTTAACTACTGAAAAATATTTAGATAAGCGATTTCGGATATTTTAGAATTATTTTGATTTGTCATTTTTTTTGGCTTATTCTAATCGTTAATTCTGTCAAGTTGGTTGCTGGTAAGCTTAGAGAAAAAGTGTTGAAATTTCACCGAAAGAACCCTTCTGATTTTGAACAAAAAGCCAAATGTTGTCGCTAGCAAATAAGAACTGATTTGGATTAGTGGTTCATAGAAGTCTGAAACCACTTTTTGGCTTTTAAATCAAATAAAATCCTAGTCCCAGCTTATTAGTATATTTTTAGCCATTTTTCGTTTGTTTTTATTGAAGGGCATTTTTAGAACTTAGAACATAAATCTAATAAACCGATTAAACCGCTAAGTTGTTTTTGGATATAAGCCATAAGCCAAAATCAAAGAATGATTTAGCCTTGGAGTTAGACGTTTTCGAAAATCTCTGAGTTTTCACAATCTCAAAAATATAATCTCCCTAGTAAAATGCTTAGTGTCCGTAATCTTTTGGGTTTCAATATTCTTTGTAAACATTTCGGATAAATAGTTTCACAAGTCTTCATTTAAACCTATATGTACACTCCGTTTCACTTAAATAGCACACATGGCAAGGTGCATTTCATTTCACAATAACTCTTAAACAAATGAAAGTAAAGATTATTTCAAAGCTTTAATTTATAGTTAAAGTAATCAGTTTTTATTATTAATAAGCGAAAAAAAATTTATTGAACATTTTTCAGTTTACACGGCTTAAAAACTAAATAACCAAAAAATAGTGCGTAAAAATTGTTTCATTTGAATAGCACACTTTGTATTAAACTATAGTAAATATTATTTTATTCATCTTAAACAAATTTTTTTGGGTTAATTATATAAATTATTAATTAATTAATCAGTTTTAATAATGGGTAGAACCTCCCTTGTTTAAAATGACTTCATATATCCTATTTGGCAAGGAATCATAAAGCTTTTTAATATAATCAAGGGAAATTTGCGCCCATGCTTCCTGAATAGCCTTGATTAGCTCGTCCTTGTTGGAATACTGTTTTCCTGACTCATAAACTTTTCGGGCCAGCCACCCCCAAACATTTTCGATGATGTTAAGGTCCGGCGAGTATGGAGGCCAGTTTAAGAGATTGACATTTTTTGACTCGATCCAAGATTTGACAACACGGGCTGTATGAATTGGGGCATTGTCCTGTTGGAAAGTCCACGACAAATGTCCAAAAAGACTTTCTAGTGGAGGAAAAGCCTTTTCCAAAACTCCTTTGTATGATTGCGCGTTCATCTTGGGAGTCAAAAATTGGAGCTCGCATGTACCAAAATAGGATATGGCTCCCCACACCATAACCCCGCCGACTCTGCTGTGTAGACGCTCCAATTGATGGGTCTCCTTTCTTAAATCGTGAAAGTAATAATTATAACCGTCAGGACCCTCGAAATTAAATTTTTTCTCATCCGAGAACACAACGCGCTGCCACTCTCTGTCCCATGACATATAGTTTCTACAGAAACTAAGCCGAGCTTCTTTACGAAGAGGGGTAAGTGGTGGTTTTTTCTTCAATTTTAGGTGCTTTAGATGTTTGGCCTTCGAAATCACTCGCCACACAGTAGTTTTACTTGCACTAACCCCAGCTTTTGCTCTTATTTTTTCAATAGAGTCATGCGAATTGGAAGCCTCGCGCAATATAGATCGCTTATCTGCATTGGAAAGTACACTATTTACGCGACCTTTCATATTTTTCCCATAATTTGGGCTGCTCTGAATAAAATTATATATCACTTTTCTACTTCTTCCAATTTTTTTTTGCTATTTCAGCCACTGAGAGGTCACATTCTCGATAACTTTTTATTTTTATTTGTTCGTCGTTTGTTAAGGCTTTACCACGACCCATTATTACGGAATATTATTAAAATATATTTTAAATATTCAAAATATTCTTTTCCTTTAACTTCCCGATGATCTGCACGACGTAAATAAAACTTTAACGCAAATGTGCTATTCATGTGAAACAAAAAATTCAAAAGAAATTGAAGCAAACGAGAATGAAATGGGCAGAAAAATGTAACGGTAAACTTTCAGAGCGTCAATTTTGATGCAGAGCATGTGGATACGAAGACGAACAAAATAGTACACCAAAAAGTACTGTTGAGTCAATGAATTTTGATAATTAAGCAAATAAAAACAAAAAATTGGTGTGTGCTATTCAAGTGAAACGGAGTGTATATGTTTCAAAGCTGGGTGTGCAATTCTGGTGGAATTTCGCTCGGGACAGAGGCGAGTGGCGGACATAATTAGCAGAGGCCGAGACCGTAAAACGATTGTGATGGCCAAAGAAGAAAAAAAGAAGAAAAAATATTTTAGATCGACGTTAAGTTTGAAATTGTTACGTAAATGCTTAAAGAATAATAGGTGGATTTCTGCAAGTGATTCTGATTTTAATTTTGGTGTGGCCAGATAAAATGGAGAAAATAACGGAAAAAGTGTCAAACAAAATCAAAATCAACCTCAACACTGATTTTGATTATTCTGTCTGACTGCTTTCATGCTCAGTGGATTACTCTCAATTTTCTACTCTTTTACTCTCCCATTCCTAATCCTGAAAGAACCCTTACAGATATCTTCAAAATCGGAAAAATAATGTTATTAAATTAATCAGCGGTGTTCCAGAAATCTCTAGAGATTTTCGTAGAAACGGTTTTATTTCGAACTGCAACTGCTTGCTTTTACATGTGAAGCGTCTCCAAAATGCCAGGCTACTAGATAAGATGACTAAAGTTGAGAGATTTGAAACTGACTGCTCAGCACCAAGTACATTTCAAAAGTACAGTTTTCCTTTCCTATAATCTAGTAGGCGACATTATTCTTGACACATTACATATAGAGTCCTGACAGTTTAGTTCAAAATCCAATCGTTTATACGAAAATCTCTAGAGGTTTCTGGAACATACCCGAATAAGAATGAAATTAAGAGACTTGTATTTATTCGATGTTTATCAACTTCATCAAAATACGATACATTCCTGGTATACAAAGACAGTTTTTGAATATTCTATGTAACTCAGGATCTTGAAATGGCTTTTCAGCAATCTTTATTTCAGTACCATCAGCAAAGCCAATGCATTCAGGCAATTCATTAACTGAATCTTCAGAAGGGGCTCTACGCTCTGCACGACTGGACCACCGTATAAAGCAGCCAGCAAGCTTCGAAATAGCTTTAAGTACCCTTTTTAAAACTCTTTGATGGTTCCACCATCAACAATAACAATGCTGCAGCTTTCATAATGGATGATCCTTCTCCATAGGATATGGCACAATCATAAATTATACTTTAAAAGGGATCTGTTGGCCGCTGCATCCTTTTCTATTAAGCTCAAGATAACATTGAAGCTTTTCCTGTTTACACATCGGATATAAATTGCTTGCATTTAGGCACCGAATGCCATATGTTGGGGATGCCATATCGGTAAAGTTCTCCTTGGATACCCTACTTTAACAGTTCGTTCAAAATTTCGTCCTGTCTTTTCCTAGAACGATCTGTAGTTTTATATAAAATGTTCAGAAAACCAAAGAAAAATAAGATTTCAACCTACATTTGCAAAGCTGAGAAAATTTCAAAGTTTTATACGCCGCTAGTGTCGAAAATAATATCGTTTGTATGAAAATATTGATATAATATCGATATTTTTCATACAATCGATATATTTTCGACATCCCTACTTTCCACTTTTCTTTGGCGTTTCTTTATTTTTGTATTCGGCCAAGCTGACAATAATCAACATGAATTTAAGGTCGTTCCTGCAAAGTGATTTTTTTTTTTTTTGTGTGACGGCTTTTTTTTATTTTCTCTAAAGTTTTTGGTCACACCGAAATTAAAAATAAAAAAAATCAGAATCAAAATCACTTGCAGTAATCCCCAAATCCTAAACATTATGATCGGAAGATGAGTAAAGTTTGTTAAATCAATAGTGAGAAAACAGAATGCTGCTCTGAGAAAAATTTGGATAGTTGTGAATGATCCTTTGGATGATTTTGGTATCCGTTTGGACTGGATATTAATTAATATGCATTTAATGGAAAATTGATCTTAGATTTTAGTCCAACGAAGCTGAAAATCGTCAAAAGAATATGAAAAAAGTACATTAAATAATATCCAGTCCAAATGGATCTTAATGAATCTGAAGAGAGTTTGGTATTCGGAGTGAACTTTTAACATAGTTGGAAGTTTAAAAAATCTGATGAATTTTATGAAAATGTATTTTGGAATGTTTTAGTTTTTCATTTCTTTGGCTTATTCTAATTTGTGTGTGGTTCATTCAAGCTAATTGCTGGTTAGCATAGTAAACAAGAAAGAAAGTCGGTCAAACCCGACCATAACAAACTCTGTACCTGTGAAGTGCTGCCCATCACCGTTGCGACCGGTGCTCCCATAATTGTTGGTTTTCCTTATAACTCGACAACCGTTCATCCGATCTTTACCATACCTTTGGGGGATCGATAAATAATCTTGTTTGTGGAATATGTCCAGAAGGTTCTAACCTTCTATCAATAAAACTGACGGAGATTTGACGTTTTTTTCCATTTGCGGGGGCAGGAGGGGGCGTGGCAAAAATTTAAAATAAACTTGATCTGCCTGCAAGATTTTGTCCCATACACGTTGAACCACTATCTCTTACCTTGGTTGGTTTTTTGATTCGTTTTTCGCTTTGTTTTTTTAGTGAGGGGCATTTTTCGGTTTTTTGGTATGTCCTCCAATCCTCTTAATTATTCTTGAAGCTTTCTAAGGGCAGAATCACAGAATGCATTAGCATTTGATGCCGTTTTCTAAAATCACAGAACTTTCCTAATCTCGAAATTTCCAAATAAAGCGCTTAGTGGCCGCTATCTTTTTGGATATCAATATCTTTTGAAAACAATTCGGATAAATGGATTCCAAAGACTCACCTTAAATTTTAATATATAATTATAAGTAATGGTAAGTCTGAAATTGGTACGAAAATGGTGAAAAAATAATATTGTTGATTTACTGGAACAGCTATAATAGCATATTACACTCAGAAAAAAACGATTGCCAGCATTCTTGACCATTCAGGTTGTGCACTTAAAATTCCAAGAATGATTTGTACTTGTGTATACTTAAATTGAGCACGAAACATTCTTAGTCCGAAAAGCTAGGGTTATTTTTATTGAAATGAGAACAATCATTCTTGAATCAAGATCTTTTTCTACTTACACTAAGATGAAAAATTCAAGGAAAGCGCGTTCTTAGTTCGAGTACAAAATATGTTGGATTAAATTATAATGTTAGCTTCGATAAGTGTGTTTATATCGTCTAGAATTACCAACTGGTTCAAACTCTTTTGTTATGGAAAGATGGTAAACTAAGGAAAAGCTTCTTCTTACTTCTTCTATAGTCATCCGATTTTGGCAAAACTTTGTAGAATTATGTAAAAGAATTTAAAATAAAAATAAAATGGGGTCAGTTGAGATTAAGTGCAAATTAAAGGGAATTGAAAGTTTCATATTGAAACGAATCTTAAGTAAGCGTAGCATGCAAAGCCTACTTATATATTGAATTGGTTATTTAAGGTTAAGTTAGAATATTAATATTTTAAAGTAGCATGCTGTGCATTTTCATATTGAGGTAAACCCAATTGAAAACATTCATTGTGTTTTGAGCTCCACAAAGAGAAGAGGAGAACAAAAAAAATTTTTTTAATTGCTTGGATTTTTTCTTGATTTTTTTTTTTTTGTACCTTACATTTTATACCTATTTGTTTTTGGTTTTCCGTGCAACTGATAGTCTTTCATGTGGCCACCCTTCATATGGCTGGGCGTGGCATCAAAACTAACATATTCCTCCTTTTTTGCCACAATTGTTCCACCTGACTTGGTAGTATCCCGAGCTGGAGTCCACTTTGGAAGTGGAAGAGCACTCACTAGAATTATTGTTTTGTTCAATTTTGCTACTGCGACTACTTATGCCGGTATGTGAGTGGGTTATTCGACCAAATGTTCATTTTTTTTTGACAACAACTCCTATATTTGCCTTTTTCCTTCATTTTACATTTTGAAAATATATTGCCATTCGCCCCAAAGACTATGCTAAAATTTCCTTAACGTTCTGTGTTTTTATACCCGTTACTCGTAGAGTAAAGAGGGTATACTAAAATCGTGCAAATGTATGTAACAGACGGAAGGAAGCATCTCTGACCCCACAAAAGCCTCGTAACATCTAGTAACTTAAACACCCGGTCACCCCTCTCTGCTGTTGGCGCCAGCCTTGTATTAGTTAACAACCATGCCTAAGCTTCTCAAATTGCAGTTCGGATTAAACTGTATTTCCCTTTTTCTTGTGCGAAAATTAGAAGCGCACAAGCCAAGAGACTAAGAGGAGCTCGGCTTTGGACCTTTGGAGCTATGTCAAGCCATTTTACCAAGGGATGACGAAGCTCTGAGTGCTCAGGCTTCATCGCAGTGGACAGCAGTTGCGCTTCTATCGAATCGTTAGAACTGCTCTCAGACTCTGCGATTTCTAACGATATCATGAGCTCAATGCTTGCGGCCAACTAAGAAAGTTGACTGAGGGCTTGAAGTGCATAGACAAAATCAGCCTGGAACGCATTAAAAAAGCCAATGCCAAGTTTCAGGATAAGTTGAATTATTTTATTAAAATTAAACATTTATTTATGTATTTTTAATTTATTAAACATTAAGATTTAATACTATTTGCAACTACTTTTCTTTTGTTTTGAGTGATCATTAGTATGCTCTCCTGTGTAAGTCCTTCACAGGCCAAGTATTAGGGTGCAAAGCCCGGCATACCTTCCAGCCGAAATCACGAAGAATTTCACCGAACATCGTCGAAGGCCTTCCAAAAAGCCGTCCTTCTGTGCGGTACTCAGGTGACGATCCGAGCATAGTTTTACATAAATGTATATACATTTGTATGGAATCGACAAATTCTAAAATGCACATACGTATGTCAGTGGAATGAGCCTATTAATATGTCTAGGGCAAATTTTAATTTTAGATGAAGTTTCGACGGTACGGGGTCCGAACCCGCTGTAAAGTTATGGTCCTTTCGAATATCTGTACTTATCGAACATAAGGTTTTAGATCGAATCTGGGTATGTAGATATTTAGATAGTTGGCTGATTTTCGCCCCTACTTTCGGTCAAGTAAAAGACATATTTTGTTTAGCAGAACGCGTCCAGTTGGCCAAGTTAGTTTTGTGAGTCTTCAATCATTATTCGACATTATGATTTATAGGTCCCTTACATCTGTAAAAGTGTCTGGTCTTTGAAATTTAGAAGGTAACCTCACCTTCTACATATTTTATGAAAGTTTATTTTCTGTTTTCTAACATGATATTTGCTATGTTTCCTTTTTGACATGAAAATACATATACCCAATTTAGATTAATTGATTCTTCTCTATAAAACCCCTTTTTTTGGTCGTAATATTGAGAAAATTTTAAAAGTTCTCAATCAGTTTAGGTTGATATATGAAAGGATCAGTTCATGGTTAGGTTCAAGGAACGCCAAAGGCCAGAACGGCATCATTTTTATAAAAACTAAAGTGCATTTTAAAAAAAGAAGAACGATTCTTTCTAAAAAAAATTTTCCCGTGTATTTATACCGTTTTGTTCTAGAATTTTAGCCGAAAGTAGAACTCTTGAATCAAGAATTAATGGATAATAATAAATAAAGAATGTTGTACTCGAACAACAGTCTTTATTTGGTTAAAGTACAAACTTTTAATGCTTTATTCCGTTTTGAAAATTGGAACTCGAACTTTTGAAAGAAATAACTGTAAAGAATAAATTAAACCAATTGAAATCTTATATTATGTTTTCGATTTCCCGATAAATAAGTTTTTTCTAGGGAACTAAGGAACATTTATCGAATGTGGATCCCAAATCGAGTATCTAGTTCGAATAGTTTACTATTGAGATGGAGAACTATCGATGACACTCTTGTCACTATCAATAGTTTGGCACTATCGCGACGCAATCGATGGTAGCCCTTCACCATCGATAGTTTAAGCGTGTGTGTAACTTTATACATAATACAGCTAGAAAATTTTGAACTAACGCTTAATTTTGAAAGCTTAAAACATTTACTCTCCATTATAATAATATTATTATTATAACGCAAGTTTACAGAATTTTCGATCCCGAACATTTGGCTGTCCATATGTACAAAAAATTCAGTTTAAAAGTTTGATATTGATGCCGTTTTCGACAAAATCGTTAAGAATATAGCTTTTTTTGATCAGTTTAAAAAAAAAACTAGACTTTAAGTGCAATGTAAGTTTTTACATAAAATAAAGAAAAATTAATTAAATTTTTGGAAAAATGTTGATTTTAAGATATTAAATATTTAAATATTCGGATCTGGTTTCCGGAGATACTCAAAAAAAGCGTCAAGGTAACTTATGATAGATTCATCTTACCTCAAAGCCCCAAATTGTTTCTGTTCATTGTTTAGTATGGCTCTTGATTGAACAAATTGCTCCGCAAAGAAAAACATATAGTTCCATGTTTTGAGAATATCTCAATCGAAGTTTCTTAACTTAATGCTCTCCCTCATAGACTTTTATTCCGATTGACTTGAAACTTTGGCAAAATATTCTAGACATTTTGTATTTTTTATAAAAATTAAGTTTTTGTCATTACAAATCCCATGTAAATTAAATATTTTCTTTTTTGTGGAATATTAGTTTCGTGTTTTAGTTATAAACTGGACAAATTCGTATTTGAAAGAAAATTTGTAAAAATTAACACACTTCGAAAACTATCAATAGTTGTCGATGGTTTGGTAAAATCTTTCGCTGAACATCGATAATGCTGCTATCGATAGGTCTCCCCTCTAGTTTACTAGTCGATTATTTATTTTGATCATTTGTACACATAGTCGCTAAATGGTTTCCAGGAATATCTTAGCAAAACTGCTTAGAAATCAGCAGTATTAGCTAGAGCGCATGGAAGATTAATGTGTAAAACCAACTACGGTATATTATTGTAAAAACAATACAATTATAGAACTAAAAGATCAAAGATGTGTTGAAGTTAAAAGTATTGAGTGGTGAACTTTTGAACATAGAACCAACTCCACAGAGGAAAAAAGATAATTGTTGGATCCATAGGATGTTTTTGGTATCCATTTGGTTTGCATATTAACGAATATTTTAATTTAATCGCAGACTTGCATCCAACTGAGCTGGAAGTCTTCTAAAATATATGAAAGAAGAATATTTTAATATCAAAAAAAGGATATTAATTAATATAAATGGATTTGCAACAAAATGCTGTGTATAAACTAGAACTCTTGTTTGAAAATCAATGCACTATTGAACTAGCCATTAAACGAACGCAAATGAACTATCAAGCTTAATTTCCAAATTGAATAAAAATACGAATTCTACTATACAGAACCGGTCGGAGGGCGAAACCCTGTGAGACACCTGCTTCGATGCTTTACTTAAAATTTTAAAAAAGAAGTTAAATCTTTAAAATTCCAATAAGAAATAAAATTTCGTTCCTAAACTCTCCCCCTTCTTCGGCATATCTCATGTAGTAGGTCAACTGTTTTTATGTCTTCATTTGAACTCACATTTTATAAAAGACTCTCTCTCTTTCTCTCTCGCCTAATGAAGTGAAGAAAAAAATGCATATCCTGTTGCCTACATGCTACAACAATTTCAACCACCATCAGTGCATCAGCAGGAGGTCCTTTTTTTTGTTTTGCTCAACAAGTCACCCTGTTAGGCAACCCGCATAGCAGTGTCTCTACCTGCCCGCCAGCAGGTAGAAATGATCTTGCTTTGGCTTCACTTCAAGTTGAAAAAAGAAGAAGTGGAGGGAAAACCTGTTCTCAAGTAATTTATAATGCCTGGTTATATTTTCAATACCGTTTAATAGCACGACCTTTGACTTGGATGATATTTCAGCGCATTTTCACATTGTATTTATAATTAATTTTCCACCAACACCCAATACTTTTCCATCATCATCAGCAGCAGCGGCAGAGGCTGCATCATCATTCGATTCTGCTGTTTGTTTTTATGAGTGATGATCTGTTTTCCACTTCTTTGGCCTTTCCTTTTTGCGGCTATTTTTAACATTTTCTTGCCCTTCAATTGCTTTTCTTGTCTGTTTGTTTTTGTTTGTTTGTTGCCATGTGTAAAGCGCATTAAATACTTTGAGGCAGGATAATTCACACTTCCCTTTTCCAGCTAGCAAATGTGCGTAGATACATTTAGCTTGATTTGGTCTCGTTTTTTCTCCAAATCATCCGCCGCCGCGTGCTTAAATGCCTTTTTCAGAGCGAAGCGTGCGAAATTTAGCAGCTTGCTTTTTGGGGGGAATATTTGTATCTTGATTGTACGTGTGTACCTTAGGTATGATATGGCTTATGGGGTGGGAGGCTTAATAAACCAGATAAAGCTTGTTTGCTAACGATAATGGAACGCTAAGAGAAGTGTGAACTGAATGGTTATTGGTAAAGATAAGGGCCATGGAATAAACCCATTAAGATAAATTCCAGGTTTTGTGAGAATCCACCTTCCAATCTTGAAGTTGAAGTGGAAATAAAGGTAAGCGCTGTTGTAATTTAAAACGACACCTCATCAGAGAAAGCGTTATGTGAAGGCCTATCCAGTCAGTAAGACCTTTTACCAGGACTCTTAAGAGGTACAGAACCAAGTACCTTAGAACCTGTTCGATTTTTCTGGAGTCTTGAACCGGACCTTGAAGTCATTAAATTAATGTCTGAACTTCAATTTTGAGCTCCAACTCTTATGTTTTACGACTTTTAAAAGGGTTGCACTACTACGACCAAATTAAAGATGTAAAATGGCTATATGAACCAGGCATATTTAGGTAAAAGGTCTTACAGTTACCAATCCTCAATCCAGGAAGCCATGGAAGATTTGAAAGATGTTAAATTTAAACCCTTCCTTTAGAATTTTAATTAGAAAAAAAAACAGATTTACAAAATCAGATAAACTTCCGAAAATCTCGCTCCTGCAATCCGTTTAAAACTTTCAGTATAAGTTTATTTTGGTGCGCTGATTACGCAAAAAAATCCCCAAAATGGTCGCTTTGCCACGAGAAACTAAGTTGAAGTTTATATGACCATTAGAAGAATAGAACTAGAAAGATTTTCAAAGAAAGTGCAATAAAACTATCAAAATGAGAAAAATGTTGCTTGCACGACTTTGCCTTCGAAAGTCTCGAAACATGCTAAATGATCTAAATGTTATAGTTTTCCGAAAATAAGATAAAATATAGTGTTTTTAATGCTTCTAAGTTGGAAGCAGAGTTGAGGTTTTTGTCGTTTTGTACTTTTATTAAAAAAAAAACAATATTTTTACTTTTTTTTAAGCACCCAGAAAAGATCGAATTCTTCTTGATTTCAAAATTTTTCTTTTGGTCTCAAAATTTTTCACACAAAAGAATTTTAAATTATTTTGTTTTTCTAAAATTAAATAAATTTTATTTATTTTTTTAACCATATAAAAAAAAAAAAATAAAAATCAAGTTAAGGGTTGCAATATTTTTGACATTTTTCGATTTTGCCTTGTCTTAGATGCTGTAAGCAAGCAAAAACTTAACGTAGCTTTTAATAATATTGCCAGATTTGTTTTTTAATAAGAAGCCTATTGACCATATTTCGACATACGCAGCACAAATTTTTGACATGGACCTGAATTCCGGATAGATTTGCGAACATTAATACCAATTCACAAAAAATTACAACCAGGGGGAACCAGTCTTGCTCTATGAATTGTTAAACTTTGCGGGTTCCAGAAGAACAAACAATCTTATAGCAGTCCGAATAAGGCTATCTGTGGTGATTATCACTCTTTGCATGTGCTGTTCGACTTTGGAATATGCTGCCCAATAATATTAAAACAATTAGGAGTGTACAGCTTTAAACGAAACAAATAACTCATCTTAAAACTAATCAATTATAATCTAATAATAAATATCAAAATCTAATTATTGTTTAATACTATTTTCAATCAAATAATTTGTAATAAGAACTCTTGTGTCAAAATGTTAATTGTTAAGTTAGGTCCAACAACATCTGTTCTAATATCCAATATTGTGCTATTGTGACTAATGCTAGTAATTTAAGTAACTCCGATTACTTCAGCGTTAGGAAGAAGGTTAATAAATACAAATACAAATACAAACAAAGTCTTTCTAATCATAAATCAGTGCTACTTGGATTTAGCTGCATTCAAAAATATAGTCAAAATTGGAGCTCCGAGGATGACAATAATTCAACTACAATTTTGGAACGCAACTCTACACTTGTTAGCTGCTCAAAGGACATTCTGAAATAAAACTTTGGAGACGACACATGACAACCGCTGTGTATCCCTGCAAGAAGCAATGCAGAAAACAGATTCCGTATTGATTCCAAATGTTTGTATATTCTGCAAACATTGTTAATAACAACATCGACTGCCAAAAGGTCTTTCTCTTCTTTGTAGATTTTAAAAACCTCTTTGCGAAAATGAATTAGCGATTTTATATATTCATCGTGACATTGAAGTTACCGCTGCCCAGTGTAAATGAAGAGGTATCGCAATACAATTTTGAACTTAAGCTTCTAAGGTATTTTGAAATCCATACTATAAACTTGAGCAGGATCGGAAGACTATATCACATAGTTGTCATAGGAACGATCGGTCGAAAAACTAGTTATGGTGAGAAAAACTTTTTTGTTTTCAATTGAAACGTCTCCAAGCTTCGTATCTATAGTTTACTATGATTTTCCATGATTCCACCAAATTTGGTCGAAATCGGACATCTATATAGTATAGCTTTCAAACAAAAATAGTCTAAAAAATTGTAGTATTAGTTAGAAAAACTTTTATGTTTTTAATGTAAATGTCCTCAAAATTTGTCCCTCAAAGTTTGGTCAATATGTGCTATCGATATGCTCACACACGACGATCGGTCAAACTATTCTTTTGATTCTTTGTGAAAGCTTCCCCTGTTGGTTTTATTTTTTATAGTTTTGTCAAAATCGGATGACTATAGCATATAACTGCAGTATGAATTATCGAAAAAGAAGTTCTAATGAGAAAAAACATTTTTGTTTTAAATTGAATCGCCTTCAAAAGTACATGTTAGTTTTTATGCTTTTCCATGATTCCACTAAGTAAAGTAGTCGAAAAGTAGTAGTTACAAAAACGTTCTGCAAGGGTATAAAAACTTTGGCCGAGCCGAAATTAACTTTCTTCTATTTTGTTTCGTTTTTTTTTTTTTTGAAAAGTTAATGACAAATAGAATTGATAAAAAAAGGATCAGATGATGGTTGAAGGGCATGTATCAAGTCTTCCACTGTAATTTTCTTAAAGTCTTATGTGTATGAACTAAGATTTTATGAAAATACATATGGAATATACATAAAATATCGTGGATAATTCAACCTTAAAAATTTTTGCAGTTTTGAAACAGACTTCACGAAATAAAGTCTATGGAGGCTGTGGCCTGCGGGTATAGGCCACTGCCCTCAAAATTACATTAACACTAATCAATATATTTTTGTACGATCGGTGAATCTTTAATAATTTGGATTCTAAACGAACATTCTGCGAAAATTAAAGCATTATAGAACATTATAGGGGCTTGCAACTGTATTCGACTTCTCCTTCTCCATTTAGTCATTCTATATGGCGTTGCTCAAACACTTGTAAAGTTATGTTGCATCTATTCCACAACCGTTCATCCGATCTTTACCATTTCTTTGGCAGATCGATAAATAATCCTGATTACTAATTATATCCAGAAGGAAGAACCTTTTATCTATAAAACTGTGGGAGATATGACGTTTTTTCAATTGTGGGTGCGGGGGGGGGCGCGTGGCAAAAATTGAAAATAAACTTGATTTGCCTACAAGTATAAGAAGTTTTTGTATCATACAAGTCAAACCTGTATCCCTTACCATCTCCGAGACTTAAATTTCTTTCTGATTCTTGAAATTTTATGCTATGCTTTTTATATTTTATGTAGCATTTAGGTTTGAGCCAAGCAACCGAATATAAATTTTGTGTACTCCATGTCAATTCCGCACAATTCAATAACCTTTTATAAAAGTAAATCTATTTAATGTAGATAGTTTAATGGATTCTGGAAAAAAATGCCATGCTGTCTGGCACTTGTTTTTACACGTGCGATCGAAGCTCAACTTGTTACTCTGCTCCCAATTTCTGTTTTTTTTTTTTTTGTCAGAAACCGACATTCTGTCACTAACCCACTCCTTCATTTCGTTAAAAATGACTCGATTAAGTTTACCCTTCAATAGGCAACCCAACACAAAATTAAGGCCAATGCCCCCCGATTGATAGCTACATATGTAGACACGCCGGCTGGCAGACACGCCTTCAATGCCTGCCCGACTCCCCTCCCCCGAACAACCAAAAATAAATTAATCAAAGAGCGCGAAAGGACAGCACACCAAATCCTTCCATTATAGGCGGATTGGGAGGAGTGGAGGAGGATGTTCATGTTGTATAGAAATACGTAAAACCATTAAAAGCCTCATTTAGAGCGCTTTTGACGCATTTAGGATACTCTGACTGGTTTTTCCGGCCTTTGGGGCTTGCGGATTATTTATAGGCCTTCATCTAGTTTTGGGCGGCGGCGGCGGCATATTTGTGGCCAGCCATTTTAATTGTTGTAGTCGAAGCCGATTTCTGTAATTGATTGTCCCACGTTTTCTGCTAGATTTCCATTCAAAGCTTTCAGCCAAAAAGGGTTTTCTCATCCAATTCAATTAAAGCCCTTTGAGACTCACTTGGCTAGGGTTTGGGTAATTGATTTTTGATATTATTTTGAGTTTGAAGTTGACAAATAATTTACATAAGTTGTTGGCTGAATTAAGTTAACCTTTGATTAAGAATTGAAAACGGCATTAATATTTAATAACATAAGCTGGCTACTGAGTTAGGAATAAATTAAGAAAATTCACTTAAATGCGTAGGTGGGCTTTGAGCTCACGAGGCTAAGCGAAAAAACGAATAGGCATTCTTTTTCTACGCCGACGGTTAAATACACTTAGTGATATTTCTGTAGGAACACAAATATGTAGAATTTTCAATTTACGTCTATTTAACTACAAATCCAAGTTTCTACAATGGCAAGAAAGTCAGACGGCCCTGTTCTGAGTTCCGAGTCGGTTTTCGTGTAAACGTTAGCACTTAGAGTTAAAATTTTACTGTTATATGAAGGTGACAAGCATGTCATTACTAGATCAGTTGGAGGAAAATCGGAATTGTTCAGTTGAAACGATTCTCAATGCAGTGATCTTCGACCGATCTAGTAGCCACTGACATTTTTCTTACTTTCTGTGAACCTTAAACTAGAAAAAGCAACGTTTACACGAAAAACCCTTCCAGTCCACTTAGTGTATGTGAAATAATTTCAGGTTAAAGACTTACCAAGCTCTTGCAGACCCTTGGAGATGGATGACAATGAAATTAAGCCAAAAATTAATGAAAACCACTGTTATGCAATACGAAAAATGTAGAAAAAAGGCAGACGGTGTATCAAAATTTTGGCACTGGCCGATCCTTAGAGCCGGATGACAATGAAATCGAGGTAATAATTTGTAAAAATCAGTCGTTATTCTAACGAAAATGTAGTAAATAGACAGAGTGACCATAATGCAGTCCTTTAATTAAGAGAGTCTACAGCCAGGAACGCGGGCAGCTCGGAAAATTCATCCATACACAACTATTAAAAGTTCGAGCCTTCACTGATTACTATACACCCACGACGTCATTCTAGAAAGTGTATGTCGTGAATATCTCTAGAATAATCGACCGAAAGAACTTATTTTATAATGGAGCAAACGCCATCAATAACTACACGGATGGTTTTAAGCTCGATGACATACTAGGAGGGAGAGTTTTGTCCACTAACCTAGATATGGAAATCTCATTCCGACTCCGCCAAATACCTTGGGACACTCTTGATCGAAAAAAGAAACATACTCTCAGAGAAAAATAGAGAATTTCATACTTGGATCAAGAATGTTCGATAAGAATAGAAATTCTTGATCCAAGAGCGAAATTCTAGATTCAAGTATGACTTTTTTATCCCTTTTTCTTGATCCAAGTTTTAATACTTGAACCACTTAACGACTTAAAATCAGTTGTTTTTCATTTTCGTTTTAATTTATTTCATAGAAAATAAATTGTCAAACTATGCAGCAAGATTTAGCCGGTTTTAGAAACGCAACACCACAAAGCGGCAGCAGTCCTTGCCTGTCAACTGTCAATCAATCAGCCGTCTCTCCATGCCAGCCATGCCATAGCTGCTTGGGAATTCTAAAGCAACATGAGTGCAAGAATCTATGGCTTGTAACCACACACCCCTCCCCCATAAAAGACGAAACTGTGGTAGCGGACTCTACGCTATTCTCTTAAATGTGCTTGTTCTCCTCTCTCAGTTTCGTTTCCTCACTCCCCTCGCCTAAAACAACTAAACAGAGAACGAATTTAGGTTGATTTCAAAAGCAAAATTCTTAAAAATTAAAGAACGAATAAATTTTTTTCAATATGGTTCGTACATGTCGCTAGCGTAAATGCGCAGTTTATTATATGCACTGACAAAAATGTTTTTCGAAAAGTGGATAGAAAATTTTGTTTTGTATTTGGTATTTATTTCAATATTGAATCGTTTCAGCTTTAGAGTGATTTTGGTGGCCCCCAAGACAGCATATCATTTGTTAAAACTGATGTTTCCTTTTTGTTTTTCTTGTTATTTGGAAGTGATTTTTATAGTAGGAATTGTTGTTATTTCAGTATCTATATCTTTGTTTAATCTGGTGAGTTGGCTTTTCTTATTTCCGAATAGTTATTTAGTAACTAATTATTTCATCATTAAGACCGCGGTGTTCCGCCAAGACACGCAAATCGTTTTGTTAAGTTTGAAGTTTGCTTTTATTTTGCCGGACCCAGAGACGCAAACATTAGCACGAGGGCGTCACGCACCATGAGTAGGGCCAACTTCGTTTGTTTCTTACGCACGCCACAAATGCCAAGGTGTCACGTTAACATTTCAATGTACATTTGTGATGAGCATCGACGCCATTGCAAAATTTTCATAACATTAGCCCCCGAGATGGGTCAAATGCTCTAAGACCCGCTTAACTCGAACATCAACAAAGCAACAAACGCACGGTGTCTCCGTATTCCACCTCGCCTGTTCTTGCCGCCACATTGAAAGGGTATAAAGCTGAGTTTTTTGACCGGCGAGTTTTGTTTTGTGAATGAATGTGAATAATACATGATGCAACATCGGCTCGTAATCAACCGATTGAAGCATTCGCTGGTATGACGCTGAGTTTACTCAACGGCGAGCTTTGTGAGTGATTAAATGTGAGTGGGAATTTTGGTGTATGATGAAATCAAGAAAAAAACGTGATTTCAGTTCTGCTGCACACACAAAAATCGAAGGTCCACATTGAAATTTCCCATCAAATTTCCCCGACATTCACTTGAATGGCCGTTACTTATCCTGTTAGGTCTTTGGTGCTACCATTTAGCTCCCTTGGCCTCGTACAAACTACCTCTGTTAAAAATCTACTGAAATCAAGACCATTCGTTGACAATAGTAGAGTAAAACCGCTTTTCGTGAACTGTGAACGGCGGTGTCAATTCATGAACGAAATTTTAAGACCCGTTGTTCGATCATCACTAACGTGTAGCGTTAATACCATATTCGGCTCAACTTGGGAACATTAAGTAACATTTAGGTAACGTTTTAAGACAACTTGGGGACCCTTTTGGCAACATTTTGGGAACAATTTTGGAACATCTCGGTCCATTTTGGGAACATCGCGGTCTCTTTTTGGTAACACATTGTTTCAATTTTCAAAAAATGTTGGTAAATTTTTTTAAACATTATGGTAATACTATGTGACTGATTCTAAGACTTTCTGATTTTCAGCTAGCAAGTTTAACCTGGTTAGAGGTCATGTTATGTTTTCACATTAATTTAATAGTCAAACACAACACCACAAATGAGGCTGGTCAACTGAACAGGAGGCTTAGGAACCTCCCGGTTCTATCATTAGAGCAGAAGCAGAGGGTTGTGATAATCTGCTTGCGAATTTCTAAGCAGCGTAAGTGCAAAAACAACACCAGAACCATTTCATGAGTTCGAACAACTGTTCGGTTATGTAGTGTGACCAGAGCTGGTGTTTTGCCGTGAACGTCGGGCTTTTTTTTGTGAACAAAATTCAACCTATAGGAAGTATCTGAAATAGAGATTCCGTCTTTACAAAAAATTGTATCGTCCTCACATCGTTGCAATCGGCAATCGGCTTATATAGCCTCAATAGGCCCTTAAATGGGCTTAAGTATAGGGACAATTTATTATCCTTAGCCCTCTCAACCTAACCTAAACTTACTAAAGAAAGTTCTGAGTCAGATTGTGCTAAAAATATCAATTTTTTGATGAAAGTGGCCTATACTGGTCACACTTGAAGTAGCCAAATCTAGTAAATAATAAGGTTGATATCATAGTTTCGAGAATTAGTTTGTTGAGAATTATACAAAGTTAGGGTTATTAAATTACTTAATCCCTCCATTCCACACATGCTTAAAAATATTTTTAATTAAATTTCAGGAAATAACAAACTGTAGGTAACACTGCACTGCACTTAAAGCTAACCAAAACACGCCGCCAATAAATAACATCTAAACGAATGTAATTTTTCACCTCACCCAACATCAGTTCATTTATTTAGTTACAACTGGCAATTCCATTTGGCACTCGTGTTAAGGCTGACATAAAAGGTGTCAATTTTTGTACAGAATTTTGGGGTGTGGTTTAGTTTTCATTTTATTTTTCTGGCCAGTTATTACCGTCAAATTGCACAAAATGGTCTGTTTTTTTGCCCCCCTGATGGCGGCTTGTAATTAAATATTTAATAGGCACAGTAAAAAAAACGCAGTCAAAGCCTAGGCATTAGCATATCAAGTTGATGGAGCATGAAAATTTATTTCCAAGTTTTGTTGAAATGTTTTTGTTTACTGCATGAGGCCTGAAGCCTACGCAAAAATGAAAAGTTTTTTTTCCATTTGGACGACAAGTTGTGAAATGGCAGAGTCAGAGTTGGATTGAGCAACTGACAGTTGGCCAATCTATCAATAGAGTAGGCTCAAAGCTCAGTGTGGGCATTTATTTAAAAAAATAATAGAAAAGGAACTCAAACATGCTTGACACATAGACAACAGTTTCACTTTCTAGCTTAAGTCCCCAAGGATAAAAGCACAAGGACAAGGTTGTTTTTTTCTTTTTTTCTTGTATTCTTCTTATCGCTCTCTGTCCAGTCACTCACTTATTCAATGCTAGAAAAATTGTTTTCCATTCTCTGTAATTTTTATGGATTTACAAGGATACTCTCTCCACACACACACACACACATGCAAGTATGCTTTGTCTGGGCTTAAGTAGCCGGAAGTTTTTCCCCCCCATTATTGTAGTTGTTGGTCTCTAGCAAATTAATTGAGTTGAAAACGCTCTCGTGTTGCTGTTCTTTTTTCTCTCCGGGCACAAACAATAAATAAATAAATAATCGTCATCGGCTTAACATTTATTGGTTATAAATTGAACAATTCGAGCGTAAAATATAAAGTGGATTATAGTTTTAATGTGGGACACTGGATAAAAAAAAAATTGACTTAATTCTGGAACATTCCAGGAGACAAATGGCCAACAGAGATTATCCAGCGGCCGTAAGCCCTGTGAATTGTTGTTGATGAGCTGCTGATAATGATAAAATAAGAGCCACTGCTGACTAACTGACTGCCAGAGGGCGAGTAGTTTAGAGATTAGTGCACAGCTTTGCTACAGATCCAGTGATAAATGTGCGGGCAAGGATCTAAAAACAATTAAGGTAGCTGAAAATGGAAAACTTAAGTTGATAAAATTAACGGAAGATGTGCTTTTGCGTAGAAAATTTCTAGATTAGGCACTTGGTTTCTAAGAATTTCTGTAGAACCAGTCTTGGAATTGAATAGAAAGAAAAGAGAATAAAGAGCAAAAGAATATATATCTTAGAAATCTTCTGATGAAGCGATTTTCCTGGAGTATTTTTATGTGGACACCAAAAAACACGCGTTAGTCAACACTTACTAGGGGTATCCATCGATTGTGTGGTGATATATCCTGCCCCTGCGAACTGGACCAACTTGGACAGAAGTTTATTGTAGGATGTGACTTTAACGCCAAACATCAATTATGGGGCAACTTTAGAGCAGAAAGCCGTGGTACAGCGCTCTTTAATGCCATCACGGACTCTTCCGCCCAGGCTCTGGCTACTGGTCGTCCGACCAACTACCCCTCTAACCGACGAAGCACACCCTCTGCTATTGACTTTTTCATATAAAAATGGTTTCAAGCCGCCCAACTTACTGTGAAGGAGGAGTACGAACTATCCTCAGATCATCTTCCTGTTCTGGCTACTATCCACACGTCCCCTCAAAGAATCCCCAAGACTCCCATCTTACTCCCATCTGGATCCAACATCCAAACCTTCCGAACCGAGTTGGCGAATTCCGTCAACCTTAATATGGAGGTACAAACCACGCAGGTTGTCGAAGATGCTGTTGCTATCTTTCTAAATAAAGTACAACAAGCTGCCCTGAAAGCTACTCCCCCACTGGCCAAACTTATCAACGGAGGACCTCTACGGACTCAACCCTGCTGCTGAGGAGTTGCTTTATTTTAAAAAGCGGCTACGGAGGGAGTATATCCGCACAAATGACCCCCGGATTCACAGAATATACCGCAGAGTTGCTAACAGAGTAAGGAAGGTCCTTGCCACATTCAGGCGTGAGGCGATAGACCGAATGCTGGAAAAAGCTAAGCTCACCAAACGGTTCAAGCGGCAAGTTGCGCCAAAGTTCCCAGTTCAACGTCCTGATGGTTCCTGGGCAAAATCACCACAGGACCGAGTGGAAGCCTTTGCCCTGAACTTATAAGAGCGGTTCCAGCCGTATGAAACATCCTCGCCCCGCCGCAACCAATTAGTCTCAGATGCCCTCGATAGCCCCCTCCAAACGACCCTCCCAGTTCCGCCAATCACCTTCCCTGAGGTGAAAGGGGAAATCAAGGATCTGGTGGTACGTAAGACCCCAGGCATTGACAACATTGACAACAGGACAATGAAGCTCCTGCCAGACAAAGCCATATTGTTCTTGGTGCTCATCTTAAACGCGGCTCTGAGACTAAGCCATTTTCCGTCACCCTGGAAGAAAGCCAGAATTGTTCTCTTTCACAAGAATGGAAAACCACCATCCTGCCTTGATTCCTACCGGCCGATTAGCCTACTATCCACCCTTGGAAAGATCTTCGAGCGCTGTATCCTTCGAAGAATGCTTGATATTCGATCTATTCGAAAAGCCATACCCGATTTCCAATTTGGCTTCCGACTGAGCCATGGAACTCCCGAACAATTACATCGAGTGGTCAACTACATCCTTGAAGGGAAGGGTATGACGGGAAAGAGTACGTAGTGGCAGCTTACCTTGACATCCAGCAGGCCTTCGATAGAGTGTGGCACGCAGGTCTGCTCTCGAAGATCAAGAAACTTCTTCCGCCCCAACTGTACCTTCTAATTAAGAGCTTCCTGACGGACAGAGCTTTTGAGGTTGCACAGGACGGAGCGACATCCCAAACAAGAACAATTCGGGTACCGCAGGGTAGCGTATTGGGTCCTACGCTATACTCCCTATTCACTCACGATATGCCCAGAGCCTGTAACGTTCCGCTTGAAAAACCCGAAGATCTTCTAATTGCAACATTTGCTGATGACACAGCCATACTTGCCCGCAACAAATGCATATACTCAGCGACAGATGCCCTTCAAGAGTACTTGAATAGGTTAAGCAATTGGGCCGCTAGATGGAATATTGCCATAAACACGGACAAGTGTGCTTCGGTGACTTATTCCACCCGTCGTGACCCCTGCCCGGGAGTAATCTTGCACGGTCAGCTTATGGAGCATAAAGCAGCCCATAAATTCCTTGGGGAGACACTGGACAGAAGACTGACCTTTGGTCAACATGTCACGACAACAGCTCAGGCAGTGGCTGCCAAAGCACGGCGAATGGGGTGGCTCCTGAAATCCAACAACAAACTGTCACTCAGGAACAAAGTCCTAATCTACAAGGCTATTCTGGCTCCGGTATGGAGATATGGCCTACAAATTTATGGAATCGCGGCGAAGTCTCACCTGAGTAAGATTAGAGTGGTCCAGGCGAAAATCCTTAGACGCATTACGGGAGCTGAATGGTACCTGAGAACCAGGGATATTGAAAAGGACCTTGGAGTTCCCATGCTTGGAGATGTTATTAACAAACAGGCAGCATTTACCTTGAAAAGCTATCTCACCACCCCAACAAACTGGCTAAAAACTTGTTAAGAAAACGGAGAATCCAAGGTGTACGTCAAAGAAGAAGGTTAAAGAGAGTCTTACCCAAGGACCTGAACTCACGGCGACTCTAGCAGGACACCATTTACACCAAATTCTCACACTTTCTCACTAAATACCTATAATTGTGCAAATTATTCTTAAACTGAAAAGCAGATGGTACAGCTCAACAATCTATTGAAACGTTCGCACAATTGCCGAATCCCTAAGTAAAAACACAATCGCGTATTTGTTAGGAACTGATCTTTATTCATTTTAGTCGCTGCTTTTATAGTCTAACTTATGTATTAGAACCTGAGACAACTGTATTTACATTTATATTTAAAATTCTTCTTGTCCTTGTTCTTTCTTGAGCATCATTTTACTTATCTCCAATTAATCTTGAGCTGCTCTGACTTACTATTCTAGTACAATCCTTGCTTGTGGTCGCTTGGCTTTATATGTATGCAGGCGTGTGAAACGGGGACTTCTAGTCATCTACCTTAAGCGACCCTTTCAAGTGGAATCATATTTTGTAACATCTGCTAGGGTTGTATGTTCAACCTACATTAAAACACTTATAAATTATCGGTAAGCCCAAATGGACACTGCCAAGTACTGTTAAAACCCAATATCTCACTAGCATAAGCGGCCAAAAAAGGGTAGCAGAAGGCTAGTTACCAAAAAGTAATCTATAAAAAAAAAAATTTCTCATGTTCCTGTTTTTGCAAAACTAGGTGGATTTTGTGAATTTGCACTGCTCACTTTGAGCGTGAGCTCAATGAATCTAATTTTTCGGAACCTATATCCGAAATTATTAATCAAAAGATTTTTCTATACAACCCACCACAGGCCTTTGGATTTCGGCATATTGTTACTCAATGCCTGACACTTCATACTCCATTCACAATCCATACAATGTGTGGTGCTGCTTCTATTATATTTTGCTCATGAAGTGGCTGCAGCAGTGCTCCACTTTTCACCCCCAGCAAATCACAGACTCACACACACACACTCAAAAAATTTGACACAATTAAAAACAAAAGCTACAGCACAAGAAAACAAATGTCAACCGCACTACAAGTCAGTGAGAAATCCTTTTCAGTTTTCTGGTTTTGCATTGTTTTGCTAAGCGCTGCGCCATTTTGTGTGACCAAAAAGGCATCCGACAGATGCAGATACACACAAAGATACAGAGAGAGCAAGATACTTCAGATACACTCAGATACATTATGCAGGCTCTGCTCCTTATTCTTTCATATGTATGTCAGTGGCTCCGTCTGATGAATTTATAATGCCCCATTGTCTGCTTTCGGGGGGCCACACCAGACAATAGACAAACAAAAGTAAGAATGAAGCAGAGAAATCAAGATGGCTGACTGACATATTAAGTGGATGCCAAGAGCAATAAACTTCAATACTTTAAATGAACAAAACACCAGAAAAAAGAACATTTCAAATTGCTCCTTGGTCGGTTGGGTCAGTTAACACCTTTTGGTGCCACGTAAACTTAATTAAAATGAACAGCAAAAAAAAAAACTGAAAGAAGAAAATGGAAGAAGCCACCACGCAGGCGCAACTTGCAAACGAGTTTTCTGTTGTCGATGTCGCCCCAGTTGCCAAACCGAAAAGGCAAATCATAAATTTTATGCTCCATCTGCGGGGAAGGAAAACATGCTCCTCTGTGTGGGTTAAACGGGTTTATAACAAAGTTATTAAAGGTTTATGACTGAAAAAACTGATTCGGTATGCAAATATCCAAATGGTTGGGAAACAAAAAAACCAAGAGATTCATTAACAAGGACCATAATGTGGGAAATGATGATAGAGAAACACATTCGTCTTAAAAAGATAACTGCTAGCAAAGTCTACTGATGACAGTACCGGGAGGACTTTGAACTTAGATTTGTAGAATCGTCAAGACTTGATGGGAAAAAGCAGAAGCAATAGTATTTTAAACCCAACTTTTTTATATACGTTTTGAAGTGGTTTTACTTCCATCTTTCAGATCATCTCCGAACCTGTTTGCAGCTTCAATATATTTGCTTTCATTCTCATTCTTAAATAAAAATGTCGACCATATAACGACTTATAAATATTTGTTAAAAGTATTTCTTGGCTTCTGTAAAGGATTTCCTTTCTACCTTAGCCCCTTATCTCTCGTTCTCTTTTGATTGCTCTACATATTTGTACTTATGCACGCTCCATAAGCTGTCATGATTTACAGTTATGACAATTTTAAGTTGGTTCATTAGTGACCGGCACACAAATACAACTGCAACTAGCATTTGCGTGTGTGTGTGCGTGTCTCAATGTCTATATGTTATGATTGAAGATGATTACAAATGTCTTGTTATGGCAAATGCCTTGTCCCCTCCCCCCACTACTTACATACCCAAACCGAAGTCCATTTGTAGTCGTAGCGCATCGTGGTCTTTAAGCTGTGCATCTGAGCCACAGTCGTCGTGGTCGGAGTCTGAGTCTTTGGCTGACTCTCTTTAATTAATAGTCCACTGTCAGCGTTTTTGAGCAAAACATCCGACAGTTTTTGAGTTGCGTTTAAGTAGCTGCATTTTAAGTCATAGTTAAAGCCAAATTAGAGCCAGCTAATGGCTGTTTAGGCATTTATGTTAAGAAAAAAGTATTATGGCAGTTGAATGGAGGTGGTTGGAATGTCATGTGTATGAGGAGGTGGATGGGTCTGGTATGTTGTTTACGGCAAAGCTAATTGAATAATTCTTTTTTGCTCTGCTGCATTTCTGAATTTGATTGAGGAACTTTTCTAGAAGAAGGCTGTGAATAATTGATAATATTACAAGAACCTCCATTTTAGCAAAAAAAAACGAGAGCGTAAGTTAAAGTCGGTCCTGCCCGACTTCGATAGACCCTTTACTCAGGGCAATTAGTGTTAAATAGCCTTTCCCTATGTTAATTAACAGAGCATTAACATTAATGTAACCATGGGGTCGGAAATGCTTCCTTCTGCCTGTTACATACATTTGCACGACTTTAGTTTACCCTACTTACCCTACGAGTAACGGGTATAATAAAAATATTTCAAAAAACAACAAATTCTTAATTGATTTTTTCTTATTTATTTACAGGTAAGACACCCCACTTGGTAAAACCGATTCAGTAGTCCAGAATAGTTGAAAAATGAGTAAGTTTTGTGTCATCTTTACAAGAGTTGGAATAAAGGAGAAAAATAAATTGCCTGAAACATAAATGATAGGATTAAGCTATTTGACCTTACATCAAACAGTCATAGAAATGGCGTCTATAGTATTATTGACATCTTGCGCTACCATCTTCCCCTAAAACTGTTGAAGAATTGAAAGAACATCTTAAGGATCTAAATAGTAAAAAGGCACCAGTTGAGAATGGCCTGGGCAATCTTAAAAGCTCTTCTCTTACAGTGTTGATGCTGCTTAGTGAGTAAGCTACTTCCCTAAGTGCTGAAAGAAAGCCCAAATTATGATGATTCACAAGCCTGGGAAGAGTCCCTCGGAGGTGCAGTCATACCGTCCTATTAGCCTTTTGTCCTCAGAACAATTGAATCGAGTAGTCAATTTTATTTTTGATGGTTATCAAGCAAAGAAATACGTGGTGCTTGTATTTGTAGACGTAAAACGGGCATTCGATAGAGTATGGCACAAGAGTGCAAGACTATAAGTTGGCTTCCTTCCCAACTCACCGATCTTGTGCTAAGTTTCCTCGAGGAAAGAGCTTTCTCGGGGATCCTTGATGGAGCTGAGTTACGCGTAAGGTTTATAAGAGCAGGTGTTCCTAAAATTAAAGTAAATTAACCCCTAAGGCCTTTTTCAACAATAGAATGGAATCCCCAGAAAATTCTCCTAAAAGGGACAAAATAGGCACTTTTAGGAATTGTTGCTCATAAAAAATCTCTTCTCGTGTTATTTAATAATATTTGCTACTTATTTGCTTTAAGAAAAACTAATTAAGGCATTTTAGAATGGGAAGTGGCTCGCTTAGACATGAAAAAAAATTGAACTTCCGTACCGATTAACCAGTCTTCAGAAAATAAAACTCATCAATTTGGTTTCAAAATTTTGAACCTTAAATTTTTGATTTTTGGCCTCTGACGCGATCCACAAAGAGAACAAAAAATTGTATTATCTGGGGAATTTTCATTGAATAAGATAAAGCTTTTTCACTTTTTAATACATGGAAACACAAAAGTTTTTCTAATAAGATTCTGATTTCGACTAAACTTGGTGAAATCATGGAAAAGCATAATACACTTTTAATTACGAAATTTGGAGGCGATCCCATTTAAAACAAAAAAATTTTTCTCACTAGAACTTCTTTTCGACCGATCATTCATTCTGCAGCTATGTGCTATAGTCATCCGATTTTGATAAAACTTTGTAGAAATATGTTAAAGTATATAAAATAAGAATATGCCAATTAAATGGTCGTTTTCATTAAAAACAAAAAGTTTTCGTCACTAGAACTAGTTTTTCGACCAATCGTTCCTATGGGAGCTATATGCTATAGTCATCCGATTTCGACCAAACTAAGTGAAATCATGGGAAAGTTAGCTAGTAAACTAAGAAATACGTACTTTGGAGGCGTTTCCATTAAAAACAAAAAAGTTTTTCTCACTGAGATTAGTTTTTTGACCGATCGTTCCCATGACAGCTATAGTCATCCGATCCGGTCGGTTCCGACAAATGTGCAGCGTTTTTGTACCACAAGACTTCGTGCAAAGTTTGGTGAGGATAGCTTTAAAACTGACGGAGGAGATAGCATAGAAACAGACAGACGGACGGACGGACTGACGGACAGGGCTTCATAGACTCAGCTCGTCATGCTGATCAAGAATATATATACTTTATGTGGTCGGAGATGCTTCCTTCAATGCATTACAAACATCCGCACAATTTTATAATACCCTCTGCAAGGGTATAAAAATTAAGGAAATGTCGGATAATTCCTATACACTACACCCACTACACACTGTATTCTTTGCTATGCATATTTATAAATTTAGATAAACAGAAAAAAACAACTAATTTATTGACTGGGGATCGAACTGAGGACCCTTTGCATGTAACACGAATTGCATGGCGTCTTATCGTGCACCACCATCTGGCACGTGTGTGCTCACGCGCAACAGAGCCTACTTAAATATTTTGTTAGGTTTGCTTGAAGTTTCAAAATGCTACACTATTTGTCTCTCTCCTTCTTTACAATTTCTATACTTCCCTTTCTATTTATGGTCAAAATGACATGTAATTGTTTAGAAATCTTATGAAAATAATATTGTTTGACAAAATATCAAATTGACCAGCCCATATCAAATTGATATTGACATTATTTTTTTTCTGTGTACTTATATTGAATTGAATGTACGTCTGCAGTAATATATTTCTTACATATCGCTTAAGGGAGTAGAACAAGTTGCGCGTGCTATTTTTAGATGATTTTTTTTTAAAATTCGCAGAAGGAAAACGAAAATAATTTTTTAAAAAAGGTTTTTTTTATTTGAGAGTTAAAGATTGAATAAAAAAAATCATTTTTTATTTTGGATTATGACGTCGGCTGAAAAGATTCTGACCTGCGAAAAAGTGGTATGAAAAAAAACAAAAAGAAAGTCGGTCAAGCCCGACTATAACATACTCTGTACCTGTGAAGTGCTGCCCATCACCGTTGCGACCGGTGCTGCCCATAATTGTTTGTTTTTCTAATAACTCGACAACCGTTCATCCGATCTTTACCATTCCTTTGGCGGACCGATTAATAATTTTGATTTCTAAATATACGAACCTTCTATCTATAAAACTGTGGGAGATATGACGTTTCCAATTTGCCGGGGCGCGAGTGGGCGTGGCAAAAATTTAAAATAAACTTGATCTGCCTGCAAGTATAAGAAGCATATGTCCCATATATGTCAAACCTCTATCTCTTGCCATCTCTGAGATCTGTTTGTTCATACGGACAGAGGGACAGACAGACAGACGGACAAGGCTAAATCGACTCGGCTGTTGATGCTGATCAAGAATATATATACTTTATAGGGTCGGAGATGCTTCCTTCTGCCTGTTACATACTTTTGCACAATCTTAATATACTCTGTGTACCCCTGGTGTGTATAAAAAGTTAGTCGGTGGCTGCCATGATTTGGGGACTCTCCGTTATCCGAAAGCAAATCGGAAAAAAGATTATTGTTTAGTATCGATGTAACTCTGGCCTGAACCTCAAATTTAGAAAAAGTTAATATTTGACAAAATTGCGGCACTTAGAAAATAAACATTTTTTTTTGGTACTTCTTTTTGTATTCTAGTGCACAGAAAAAAATACTAAAAATTTGTATATCTAAAAGTTTGAGGTTCAGGATAAAATGAAGACAATTCTGCGTCGTTTGACACCTCTTTGAAAAAAATCGGTCTAGTAGTTTTGGCTGAATCGTGGCAGCCATTTTGAAAACGTGGTTTCGACAAAAACACGGTTAAATTTTCAGTTGCTAGGAAATTTGGGTCACCCAAAAGGGCTATATTTCCTAAACTAATTCAAATTTTTGGAAAAATATATTTGTTTATCTGAATATTTTTGTATATCTGAAAAAATTGTTTTTCCGTCGCAACTTATATAAAATCGCTTGTAATTCTCAAGTTGGAATTCCGTGCATTGTGAATACATAAAAGGTGTAACTAAAATTCGGCGTTTAAATATGTTTTTTAGTTCAATCAAAGTGTTTTTTTTTATTTTTAATACCAAAGGGGAAAAAACCAATATGATTGTTTTAATTTTTACTATGCGTTATTTCTCTGAGTGTATAACATAAATGCAGGAAATAGAGAAAAATAATATGATCAATTGGTTTTCTTTGTTTTACAAAAACTTATAAGACTTTGTTGACTTGTTGTAATTTTAATTCTGCTCCAAAACCCAGTCGACCAACTTGCCTTGATGCGCGGAATTAAATTTTTTATAACGACAATAGTGCAGTGAGACAACATGCCTCTAGTATTTGAATTTCGTTCAACATTGGGAAAAAACAATGAAAATCATCTACCGTTTCATCAAGCAAATTTGGGTATGAAAATTTGGCAATCAACGAAGAGAAACAATCATCGTATTACCGCAAAAGTAGGCAAAATGAAGTTGGTAGCGAGCCTATCGCTGGCTTACACATTTCAGCCGGTCATGAAATATGTATTTTTATTAGGTGAAAATACTCTCGTACTGTTTTTATATTTATATAGAGCTCGGTGCCATTCAAATGACAAAAGAGTGGGATGGCAGAAAAAGAAAACATTAGCTGAACCAAGCCAAGAACAACAAGATTACTAACGGCCATATAAATGAATGATTGTTTGCAAACAAACTTTGCACACAGACAGCACACTAATGTTAAATCGAAACTCCACATTAAATTTCTTCCTTATGCCGTTACCGTCTTGTTGTTCTATGGTCTTTGGCTGAACTGAACCCACCTAGGTGTCCCACTTGAAAGCTAAGGAAATATGCTAAGAAAAAAGCTATTTTAGAACGCTTTATCAAAACTTCAAATATCTTTGCCAAAATTGCGGTTTTATAAGGCAAGCATGCCGCTGAGCTGCTGCTGCCTTTTTATAACTTAAGAATTTATAAATCAAAAAGACACCTTTTCTGTTTAACTTCATTCCTTCCATTATCCAGGAAGAAAGAAGCTAATTTAGTTTCAAAGAAAATTATCAGCTACATTATGATTTCAACTTGCTCTAATCAATCTGCAGCTACTTTGACTGACACGTCAAAAGTCAAGCCCTTTTCAGTTTTTATGATCGATCGGCTCTGATGATGCATGTCGTCCAACGGAGAGGCAATTGAAACTGAGGCCAAACTGTGGGCAGCTGTGACCCAACTGATACCCACGCTGTTAAGCCCATTCGATGTAGCTGTAATGAAGGAGGGGGCGAAGAGCGGATTCGCGTTAATTACACTGGGAGCTATGTACATCTCTCTTGCGCGTATCTCCAAATGACAAATCACGGCGATAACATGATTTGTGATTGCTGCTGGATTTATGTTTTGCTGCGAAAGTCAAAATTTTGTGGTAAATTCTCCCCTCTGGCTTTATATGTCAAATGAAATTTTCCTTTCTGACAAGTGGAAATTGTTTTCCTGTGTGTGTGTGTGTGTGTGTGAGTGTGCGTGACGCGACTTCGATTGTTCCACATGCAACTTTGCCTTCTTTTGATTTATGTCGTTGCCATAAAAACTAGTTCCCACTCGCCTCACATTACAGTGAGAAATTTGCTGTAATTTGGCGCATGTTTTTAGCTAAACGCTTCTTATCAGGCAAATTGGATAAAATATCGTGGCAAATTTTGGTAAGGTTTTTCTTTGTTTGTGGAGGCAGCTTTGCATGTTGATGAATTTTTGGCGTGTGCGTCGCTAAAATCGTGACCAAATTGTGTTAAGTTTATGTAGGTTGGAAGTACATTTGGAGGGGATGGAAAGGGCAGCTAGGCACGTTAGATTGAGTGAGTGTGTGTATGAGCATGAAGTAGGTCAAAGTGTATGAGGTAATGTAAGTTGTTGGTTTGATAGCGTATCATAAGTCAAGTCAATATGAAATAAACAATTTGTCTTGCCATGAATATGGTAAAAAAAAATCTGCCTCTTCTCATATATTCGAGCAATCAATTAGTTAACCACAACAACCAGCGCCAGTATTCATGCTATCTTCATAGAAGACTGAGCAGAATCTTAAAAAAACACACGCACACATTTTTCATGCAATTAAAATGCCGTCCCTGGCCACATTTTAATTGAATAACAAGAGTCCAGCACGGAGCACAAAGAGTTGAGGGAAAAAAATTGTCGTAAAAAATCTCGAAGCTGGCCCTTGCCCAAATGTCGATTCACAAACAAAACGGAAAGCGAAGATGTGAAAATTGAGTGCAACCTGAAAATGCCGGAGCCTGACACGTGTCTGAAAGTAAAGTTTAATTTAATTAAAATTTCTGGCCTGTGGACTGCAGATGATCTATAGCACGCATGCTGGACAGAGCAAACACAATCAGAGCACCTGGTAACCACTCGGTAGATTGTGGAGATGAAGAAGTTGGAGGCATGACATATATTTTTTAATGATTCAAAAATATTTGGATTGGAATATAAGAGATGCTCTCTGAAAAAAAATCCAAGAATTGTGGCATGGAAAATAGAACGAACCCCGATCTAAATTCAATAACAGACATGTCTTAATTTTGGATAGAATATTATAGGTTTTGCCATTCCTAACTAAAAATAAAAACTAAGTTGCCCAAAAAGTGCCGCGGACCCCCGGGGCCAAATCTCCGGCGCAGCGCAGCAGAGACTCGCGACCCAGCAGCAGAAACCTTTGAGAAGGAGATTGGAAGCGACGGGTGGCGTTTGGGTAGCAAAGTGGATGCTTGGCCTCGAAATCAGATCGGCGTTTTGGGTCGTCCACCAACACGCATCAATCCCTGGATCAGAGGAAGCGCGATCGGGCTCGCTCTTATTGGGGTGTCTTGCTGAGCTTAGTGTCCTGTAATCTGCAGAGAAATGCCTTGGATGTTTTGATAAGGAGAAGTGTTCCGTTTTTAATGTCCTCCACGGGAGAGGACCCTTCTGACGAGGCAACCCTTATCCTTCAGCACGGACGTAGGCGGGCGCGAGCTTTCAAGGTGAAATTTACATCGTGATACGTTCAGGAGCTCATCGAAGGTTGACGGGTTCCGGCCTTGATGATCAGATTTTAGAAAATCGGGTCCCCACGCCAGAGAGAGAATCCAGAAGCTCCAGAGGAGTACATCCGCGGATAAAATGTCAGCGGATTCATCGGGAGGGTACGTGATGCCAGTCATTTCCTTAGTGCGCTCTTGTATCTGGGAAACCCGTTGGAGACAAAAACGTTGAAATCAGTGGAGCTTGGCGTATCCCATGCAAGTGCAATAGTTGAGTCGGACCAACAGTGGTAGGCAGCTGATTGCACGTTCTTTGGCAAGCGGTAGAGCTCCGTAGTAAAAGAGCAGCGGAAAGTTCAAGTTTTGGGATCGTGCGTTTTAATGGTGCTACCCTGGACTTTGCACAAAGTAAGTGAGATGTGACTGTCCCGTGAACTTCAGAGCGAACATACACGCAAGCGCCATACGCGTTCATGGATGCGTCGCAAAATGCGTGGATCTCATAAGTAGCCGGGATCAGACGAATCTCGGATTTAAGGCGCAAACGAAGATAGCTGGAAGTGAGTTCATCCCAGAGAACGCAACGACGGTAGCTCGTCCCGTTCAGCTTCTCCTTCCATAGCGTTTGAAGAAATATTTTCAGCCTTGGAGAGGGGCGCTATCAATCCTAGGGGGTCGTAAAATCTAGCGATAGTTGCAGAATGATTCTTTTGGTTCCTCGGCTCTCTGATACGATTTGCGAAAAGTTGAAGAGCAAGTGGTCAGATTTAGGGTCCCAAGCTAAACCAAGAGCTTTAGTGATATCCGATCCATCAGAAATTTAATCAACCCTCTCGATCAGACCTCAGATTCACCCTCGGCTGCAGGTTCGTTTGAGCACCACTTCCGAACAGGAAAAGTCCTCGAGCAGCATCATCTACCGTTTCCGAATTTCAGCAGCCTCTTCGGTACTATCCCCTCCAGAAATAAGATCATCCACGTAAGTCTCGCGGACAACCTTGGCAGCCAAGGGAATGCAGCTCCCTCGTCTTAGCTAGCGAGCATCGCGCGAATGGCCAAAAATGCAGCTGGCTTGGTTCCATAAGTGACAGTATCCAATGTATAAATGTCGATGTCATCTTCTGGATTTTCGCGCCATAGAATGCACGCAGGTATCGTCTGGATGCGTCACACGCACGCACCGATAACATTTTGCAGATGTCTCCACTATGGCAACCTTAAAAAATCGAAATCGAATGAGCGTGATAAAAATCTTCGGCTGGATAGATGGGCCAGCCAACAATAAGTCATTCAAAGAGACGCCGAGTAGATGCCGCGAGCCGTCATAAACAACACGCAGCCTAGGAGGTGCGTCCGGCTTCTGTACACAAGGGGCAAAAGAATGGCGGCTTGACTTGCTGCTTGGATGCTAGGCATGTGCCCTAAGTCCAAATATTCCTTCAAAAGTCTGAGTACTGCTTCTTCAATTGAGGATTTTTTGATAGTTTGGCTTCCAGAGACCTAAAACGCCGTAAAGCTCTCGATATGAATCCCCCCAATGCATCAATGGTTTTGGCAGGAAGACGAACAGAGTACGACCAGAATCGAGACGCGTATAATTTTGAAGGAATAGCTGCTCACAAAGAGCGTCCTCATCGGAAGTGTACGGCCCAGAGCCACAGCAATTGTCGATTTCCCAAAAACGCCACGATATCGCGAGTGGTTCCTCAACCGTGAGCGCTGGTTCTTTAAGAAGTGCGGCTAGAGAAGAATGCTTAGGTGAACCATGGAAGGGCCACCAGATACAATCCAGCGGTCGGTCTTTTGTAAAGATGGAAGTTGTCGCAGCATTTGACCACAAAGGAAAGAAGACAGGGAGGCAACGGGACGAAAAAGGGAAGGGTACGTTCGGATGCTCGGAAAGGAAGGGGAGTCGTTAGGGAAGGGGGGCGGGGAGAGGACCCCCCCCCAAATTCAGCGAGAGGCGAGTCAAAAAGCGGGAGGAATAAAAAAGGGGAAGGGGGGGGGGGGGGTGTTTTTTGCTTTGTCGTCTGGTCCGCGGTTTCGTCCCGTCGGTCTTCTCTCTTTGCCCTGCGGGGTTTTTTGGTTGTGGTCTTCGTTTTTGGCTGGGCTCTGCTGTTGTGCCCCGGCCCGGCGCGGGGTTTTTGTTGGTCTCCTTTGTGTCGGTGGGGTGGTGGCTCTTGTGGCCGTCTGGGTTGGCTCTGGCGGTCTCGGGGTTGTGGTTGTGCTGGTGTGGTTGGCTTTCTTGTCTGTTGTTGCGCCGGGTTTTCCGCGCGTCTTTTCGGGGGTTGGCTGCCTCTGGCTGGGTTGTCTTGCGTCGCCTCCGTTCCCTTCGGTTTCTCGGCTGCTGTTCTCTTCCGCTTCTTTTTCGTTCTTTGGCGCCGCGTCGCTCGTGTTTTCCTTCGGTTTTTGTCTGGTGGTGGCTGCTCTGGCGTTTGCCGTGCGGCTGGCTCGAGGTCCCGTCTCCTGGTTGCTCGCCTTTGGCCGTGGTGGGTGGTCGGCTTTGTGGTGCTCCTGTCGCGTTTGGCGCGCGTTTGCTTTGCGGTGGTCGCGGGCGTACCCGTCGCTTGTCGTTGCCTGGGCCGCGGCCGGTTCCGTTGCCCGCCTGCCGTAGTTGTTTCCCCTACCCGCTGCCTTCGTTTTGTTTTTTTTGCGCTTGCTTGGGCTTCGTGTACCGGTTTTTTTTGCACCGTTGTCTTCGCTCCGTTAATTCGCACACCTTTACTGTTTTAACCCATTGCTTTGTATATCTATCCGTTCTTGTACATGTTACGTGAGTCAATCTAACCATAAAAGATGTAGAGCTTAAGTCCAAGGTATGTATCTGATCTGTTTAAGGGCTGGTTGAGTTCAGTTGAGATTTCAGATAGAGAGTACAAAAACATATAGCTGATAGAACAACGGCATTGGTTGGAGTAACAGACTGTCTTAAAATTACCAAATCATTAATCAAACTCCCTTTTCCGCTGTATAACTCCATTAGTTTGTCAGTTTTTATACCCTTGCAAAGGGTATTATAATGGTGGAGCTGGTGGAGCAAAACAACAAAATAGAAAACACGCCTCAAACTCGAAGAAGTTGATTGAATTTTAATATAGCTGTTTCAAATAACGTTTTTATTTTTAATGTCATCTAATGAACATGTCCGGAGGCAACAAATGTATGCACTTCGGAAAAACCGGCAACTGCGAGCATCTACAAGCCTAATAGATCTTTCTGAACATCAGTAAGAGCTGCATTTATGAACCGAATTTGCACCATATTTCATATGCCACATAATTTTAGATTCATTCGATCCTATAGAGTTGATAAGCAGAACTTTTCAATGCTTTTCAATAGGTTTTTTTCCCCGAGTCAAATCACCCTTTAATCCCGAAGACAACTCAATTAGCTGCTGTGCTGAGGTTTTTGGCCACTGGGTCATATCAAATAGGAGTCTTCAAAGATCATGACGTAAACATTGCAATGCATTGGTAGAAGCACGTTTTCCAAAATACTCCATGAAGTGATTTGCCAACTCGAACACACTATTTGCGCAGAAAATATCAGAGTTCAAATGACACAAAAGCAAATCACAGAATCCAAAAACTATTTTTATTCCAAATTCATGATACCAGGCACTGTTGACGGCACTCACATCAAAATAATCAAGCCAACGAAGGATGAATCAATTTCTTATGAACCGAAATGGATATTTCAGTCTTAATGCTATGGTGCAACTAAAAATTGGCCAGTGGATGCACAATTTATCGTTTTCCTTTTTTAGGTCTGCAACTACAATATGGAGATTTCAGCCATCGATGCCACTGAAATTACTTTTCCAGTAACTTTTTTATCATAGCTGATTCCGCCTACACTCTTGAATCCTTTGTGTTGACACCTTATAGGAGTCCAGAAAGCCGATCCATTTAGCACTCCTTCAACCTAAAGCAATCTGAAACATTGTTGAGCGAACTATTGGACTTTTAAAAATAAGATTTCGATCCATGCAAGCCACTCTTTTTTACGAGCCACTATTTGCTTGCTGTCTTATTAATGTCTGTTGTACACTGCGTAATATTTGTCGCAGGGGAACATTTATTTAAAAAATGAAAACTACAAAAAAAAATCAGTTCATATGAGGCATTCTTTGGCTTTTAAGGAACTTTTTCCATTGCATTTCATTACACCAAAGCCAAAAACTTCACTGGCTTACTAGATTTAAGAACTTTTACTTAATAATTAATTTTGTCCACTCCTAGAAGAGCCTTGAGTTTTCGTTCCTTCAGCTTAAGAATTCGCGACTTCGTCACATTTGCTGCGAACAAAATCTTGTTTTGCTTCGCAATATTTTTGTTTATTTCTGCGATTCCTAGGACGTCTTGCTGTAACAGCATATTTTGGTTGTTCAGGGGCTGGTCTATCACTTGCAGCATTTTCCTTACATTCATATCTGGTCTGTGGAATCCCAAAAGATTTTGCTTCCACATAAAACAGCGATGGATTCTTCGCCAGGTGTTATAGCCATCTGCATATTTGGCCCGCCTCCTGTTGCAGAGGACTCCTTGCGATTATGTGCAAGCTTTTTGCGAATCGAGACCTTTCAATTCATCCAAACCTAACAAGGAAGAAAGTCGGTCAAGCCCGACTATATAATACTCTGTACCAACGAACATAAATTTTGATGCTGCAGTGGCAGCGGTGAAACAGCATACACTCTTTTGATCATATCTCGAGAACCGTTGATCCGATCTTTATGATCGGGATTCGATAAATCGATAAATAATTTTGATTAGAATATATGTCCAGAAGGTTCGAACCTTTTATCTATTAAACTTTGGGAGATATGACGTTTTTCTCAAATTGCGGGGGCGGGAGAGGGCGTGGCCAAAATTGAAAATAAACTTGATCTGCCTGCAGATAGAAGAAGCATATGTCCCATACATGTCAAGCCGCTATCTCTTACCATCTCTGAGATCTGTGCGTTCATACGGACAGACAGACGGACAGACGGACATGGCTATATCAACTCGGCTGTTGATGCTGATCAAGAATATATATACTTTATGGGGTCGGAGATGCTTCCTTCTGGCTGTTACATACTTTTGCACAAACTTATTATACTCTATGTATCTTTGACAGAGTATAAAAATATCAAATATTGGCTTATATTGCTTTAATTTTTCATTTCATTAAAAATACCTTTTTCCATCCAGACATGTCTTTAATGCAGCGATGTTCAAGAAGAGCTAGGCCAAGAAGTGAGAATGTATTGGTGTGCGATATCAAAGCGACACAGCCCAGCTGCTGCCCGACACGCTGGGCATCGAATGCAAGCAAGGCCTGCTTACGCTCATATGCAGACTTTGCCGCTCGGCTCGTGTGCGTGTAAATAGCCGAGCGCTCGGTCCCTGGGGGCTATGGAGGAACATCGTTTAATGGAAGGACCCACTGCATTCAGTCATGAAATTTGCGTCCATTTGGCATGAGCAGCCCTCCTGTCGCCTTTCACGAAAACCTTTGCCAAATCACGATTTTTTTACATTTATTGCAAGAGAATCTTTTCTTGCTCTGCAATCTTGTGATTGCGCCTAAAAACTTCATTACAAACGATACTATTTTTTTTTTCTCTTAAAACGTACCCTTTTTTTGAAGATTAAACCTCAATTGAAGGTTATTAAAGAAGTGGTGAACTGTTTTACCTAATAATGCAGCTATGTTGACAGCCCTATTCAATTTCATTGCCAACGTTTCATAAAAATGTGAAACCAAAACAGCTTGAACAAAAAATGTGATTTCGATTTGGTTGGGTCATTTGCAAAATTGAAGCTATTTATAGAAATAATTAATTTGCTTACTAAAAATAATGTTTAAAGGAATGTAAGACTGCGAAAAGTATCTAAATACACTTAATAATAGTACACAAAATCCTTTAAGCCATTTTTTACTCCTTTAAACCGGCTCCAAGCAATGGACAAATCGAGTAAATCTATCGAATTGAGAAAACCGAACGTAACCAAATCGAATCGACAAATAAGTGAAAGTGAAAACCGGAACAGGCCCGTATATTCTGGCAATAAAGCAAAGACATAACGTTATGCAAAACCAATAAACGCAGCTGATTCTTGCAAAAACCTACACTTCCTCCCCTTCCACTTTACCATCAATCACATTTCACAAATCATTAAAAGTTAAGATGCCCCTCCCTGGCCTTTTGCCTTATTTCCAGAGACATATTTTTTGTTTTTTTTAATTTGTAAAGTATTTGTATTTTTACCGTTTTCTAAGTGGATTTACCAAAAATTCTGATTAATACTTTGGTAAAAAATTCCTATTTTTGAGATGAATGTGGACCTGAACGTATATCTTATATATACTTAGGTATATTTTCTGTTGAAATTTTATGTTATCTTTTGCTAATTCCTGCTATCCCTTGAAGTCATGGTCTTTTCTGCATTCCTATAATCTTTTTTAGTTCTTTGAAAATTGCTATAAAAGTTTTTGAAATCAGAATTTAAGCAAATATTACGAAAGTATAAATATTTTAAAGAGTATTCACATTTCGACTTACAAATATTATCTCTGTCCACTTCCTTTGCAGTTGAAAACACAATGAGAGCAGTTTTTTTTTTTGTTTACATCCGTTTTAGCCAAACTTGCAACATAAATATTTTGTGGCCAGCTTGGGTTACTCCTGTGGCCATTACTTACCCTACATCACAATCACAACAGTTCGCATGTTGGCCAGCTGTCAATGCATTCGAGTGAAAATTGCAGGCCAAGTCGACCTTATAAGGCAACTGGTGCATGCAACGCCATCGGCCACTATGCACTATTACAGCGCACTATTTATTATAATGTGAGCCATTAATAGTCATTTTTTTCCTTTCTGTGCCACAAAGATTTACAATTAAAGTTGGCGATTAAATTGTTGCGATAGCCTTGCTGTGATTACCTATATAAGTGTGTACGGGGTGTGCGTTGCCTTCTGATTATATTATTTATATCGAGTGAAAGCCTCGGACTCTTTGCTCGGCTCCAAAATCGATGACTATCTTCTGGTAACCATTCAGTGCGTAAATTATGGCCATTTCCAGTCTATGACTTTATCTTGAAAGGAAATTTGCAAAAAGGCCACAGAGAAACGATAAATGTTTGGTCGCATTCGGAGTGTCAGAAATGGGCGGGCGGAGTTTTTGAAAAAATATATAAATGGCTCTCAAATCAATTTGCCATGGCTAATATGGGTTAAATGCAATGATTCGATATCAAATTACAAGTTTACACAGCTATTTAAAGCATTTATGTGCCGTTATAATGATGGGGTAACAGATTTGGGACAAACTTGCAAAAAAGGAAGTGAAGTTTATTTTTATAATGAAGTTAGTTGGCTACTTTTTTTTGGGTTGCTCTACTGGACTTGTTTTGGCACAAGCGTTTCGGACTCTATTATTTTCTATTTTAAAATTTTTTTTAAAAAAGTCAGAGTGCTTGTTTAGTTGTCTCAAGGTCGGCGTCGGTAACATGGTACGAAGTCCTGTTTCTAGGAATACTGGGGTATGCGGAACACTCGTTTGATATAAAACCGAAGGAGTTTTTCTACGTCTTCAAATTGACGAAAGCCCCATACCTGAGCTGAGTAGCACATAATTGCTCTTGCGGTGGCTGTAAATAGGGCATATTTGGTGTTGTGGCTTACGTTCCTTTTTCTAAGCAGCTCTTTTCATATTGAGTTTATTGCGGTTTTGGAGTCACTGAGTTTTTGCTTCAGGTTCTTGTGAAAAGTCATGCCTGGTGTTAAAGTCACTCCCAGTTATCGATGTTCATTGACCACTTTAAGATTCAATCCGTTTATTTGCCACGCATCTGCCATAGCCCCGCGGCCTCTGCTATCTCGTATCGCCATTACTGTTAATTTTGCACAGTTGACTTGCAGGCACCACGTTTGGCAATGAATATTTCTTCGACTCAGACCTGCGATATTCGAGCGCCAAGTCATCTAGGAGGCTACGTAGGAGGTTGTTCCATGGGTGGGTGGCTAGGCGCTGTAGTGCATTGGCGACAGGAATAGCGCTATGTGCACTAGGTGCCAAAGGGGAAGTGCGAGCTAGAGAGTCGGCACTTTGACCTTGACAATGTGGAACAGTTTCTACTGATGGCAACGCTAGGACCTGTGGCGAAGCTGCAGTTGGCTGTGATTCGCCCCTACGACCGTTCGAGATGTACTGGTCGAAGGTCCATCCATATTGCCCTGCTTGTTGGGTGCGGTGTTGGAATGGCAGTATTTGGCTGGCCATATTGCGCAATCAACATAGTGCGTTTAAAAGACGCCAGCAATTGCAGCTCCCTCATTTTCGCTGTCAAGCATTGTCTGGCGGTGGCGTAATGATTTTTTCGGCATCATGGTCTGGGTTTTCGCAAAAGCTGATCGAAGACCTCAACTCAACTCAGTTGACTTCACCTTGGTGTTGGATAGCCGAGCGGAACTATTTTGGTACTTGGTGGGGGGAAAGGTTATCCCGCAGTTCTCAAGCCAAGCCGAGCAATTAAGAAGGAGACTGTCCGCCAATAAGTCACTTGAGATCCAAATTTCTTTATTAGCACGTCGAATCAGTTTGACGAAAAAAGCTAGAAGAGGTTTATTGGCACATGCATGATAATGATACAATAACTGAAGGTAGTCTCGTCGGCAAAAATCTGGTACCTCAACAATCATAACAATAAGTGCGAGTGAGAGGGTCTCATCCTAGTTAGTGCGAGCGAAACGACAATAGAGTGTGTGGATTAACCCTTAGATAGCCTCTTTTAATAAAAAGAGTTGAAACTTTTTTTCATAATATAATTTTTAATAATTTTGAGTTGAAAATTAGGCCTTGATTTTTTGTTTTTGTATTGCCAGTTTTTTGTTTATATTCTTAATCCTAAAATATATACTAGTCTTAAAATAAAACATTTATATTCTGATGCTAATATTTACATTTTCGGCTGCTTTTATCAATGTTTCCTTAACATTTTTTATCTTTTATCTTAAAATTATCACTAGCAAAACGTAAAAATATTGGTTCTAGTTTGTTGATATTGTCTACGAACTGGACACACGGATTCATGAGCCCTCCGTGAGACACTTAAGTCAATGTCCCATTTTCGGCCAACTCATTCGAAAGGTTCAATTTTTTTATTATATAGCCCGCTATATACTCCACCGCATCCTCTGTTAACTCGTACAAGCTCTTTTCTTCTAAGTTCGCTTCTTCTCTGCTGTTTTCTATGCCTATTATCAAATCGTCAGGCTCGTTTTCTTTGTCATTGTCGTCTATTTTGGAAAAATCTATGTTCAGCCAATTATCCGTGTTATCTTACTCTACGTTACCATTGCCTGACAACAATTCAGAATTCTTGGCTGATTGATTAAGAAAATCAGTAAATAATAACAACACAACCACACAAATAGAAAAGATGACCGGATGAAAGTACCTTTTGTCGTACCTGTAATATATTTCCTTCCTCGCTCGCTTTTTAAAATGTCTTGGTCAAGACGACTTGTTAGTATATAGTCCATCTCATAGTTTTTAGACGAATATGCAAGTAGACCATATCAAAAGATGCATTGTTGACCAAAATTACTTTTTGGAAGGGCAGCCTACGGGCTTGGCCAACTATATCCGTTCGCATAATTTCAGTCATTTTAATCAAAACGGCTCGCTGGACTTCAATTTGTTGACCATAAAGTTTTGTCGTTTCGATGAAGTTGGTTATTGACAATTTAAAGTTGAAAACATCGAACCAATCATTGAAAACTTTAAAAAATCCGCGGTTTCGCAACCGTTTTCTACTTCATACCCCAACGCGTAGCATCGCCTAATGGAACTCGCTGTTGTATTCCAATTTGACATTTTGATTACCGAGCGAGCCAACATTGATGTGATTTTCGGTAATTTTGAGCAATATGGACTCATCAGACTTAGCGCAGTGGGTAATTGCATGTCGGTATGTCGTCTTGGTCAATTTTTTTGCCGTTGACCAACTTTATTATATTTATCCGAAAAATCATATATGTTAAGTTTTCCATCCGCTGGATGGCTATACCAAGATTTTGCTATAACAAAATTTTTTTTAATTTTTCTACTTGTATTTATTAATTGTTATATCAAACTTACTCTCGGATATGCCTAGCTGTCTCCATATCTTTTGATTTCCAGGGCCTGAATCGGAGACAATGTCTACTACGGGATAACCTCTTTTGTGTAGCTTCTCTATGATATCATTCAGAGTATCCGCGTTCATTTGAGTATCAAAGTCAAAGAATGCTGGCTGTTTCCAAGATATGTTCAACCCACGAACTGCGGCCAATTGTACGTAATTACTTGGCTTATAAACGACATCCGCTAAGCTTTCATACTCGAAACCAGCTGTAATCTTTATCTCATCGAAAGACAAAACGCATAGCTTATCCACTTCAAGCATTTCTTCGTTATCCATGAGGTCAATCACAACATCCAGGGTACCCGTTTTAATAGGAACTTCAGCTAACCATCTATATAATGTGGCTCGACTCGGCAAAGGATATCCTTTTTTGTATAAATGGTTATATGCACGAGGCCCCGCTGCATGAAGACAAATCGGAACAGAAATGTCGGTAGAATTGAATGTGGCTCGCTTTCCTCACTCTTTAATATTTTATTTTAGTCTCCGTGAAAACTTTGCCTAGAGACATTTCCAACTCCTTATATTCCTCCAGCTGCTGGCGTAAAGAACGATTTTCCTTCTCCATTTTACGAATCCTTTTCCTAAGGCTTTTGTTCTCGATAAGCATTGTTGACCCTTTTATATTGTCCCTGTAAAAAAAATGCATTATTGTTTCCCTTTTTACTTATTATAGCACGTTAAACTTATGCGGGGTTTATACTGCGTCACAAAGTGTCACATTTCAGTGTCACAATTTCACAGCTCCATACGAATTTGACATTGTGTCACTAAAATGTGACACTCTGTGACGCAATATAAACCCAGCATTACTCTATTTGCGTGCTTGAATCGGTGTAGCCTAATTTTGGAATATTGAGTTCAGGCTCTCTTTGAGGAACAACATCTTCGTTCAGTCGCCTTTTTTTTAAAAGTCTGACCTCTTTGTGGTGTCAACTCCACTGAACAGACCTAAAATGCGTTTAGCAAATTTTCGAATAATTGCCAAGTTTGCAGTCCATCGATTCCTCCCACAACGCTCTTTTCTTCAAACATTTTGGTGCATTTATAAATTGAACGCCATCCACGTGTCTGCGGCTCACATAGTAAAATGTCATTTTGCCTAAGGGTTAATGTTCCAAAAAATTCGTCCGCCCACATCCTTTTCCGTCAACAAGCGAACACGCATTGAACCAAAACCCGAACGTTTCGACAGCCGACGAGACTATCTTCAGTTATTGTTTCATGGGCACATGTGCTGCGCTCATGGGAAAAATCTAGAGACGGAACTTATGTTTTTTTAAAGAATTTTATTTTTTTTTTTTTTTTTTTTTTGGGAACTTAAGTAGAAGAAAGAACGAAATCGGTTAAGTATCTTTACATCGCACTTAGCAGTAAGAATCGACTTCGGTCATTAGGACTGGTTCGCCGTTGGAGCCTAGGTTAGCTACAATATCTATTTAAAAAATTTTTCCTGACTGACTGATTAAATCACAGGCTGAACTCTAAGAGTTACAAGATTAAACTCCCAAGGGGGAATAAATTTTAGATTAGATTTCTTTATTTATCATCCAATTTACTTGAAACTCGGATTGAAATTTTTCTATGGAAAGATCTATATCTCAGTCGATGGAATGAAATCACGGTCATGCGCTATTTTTGGGCCCATCTGAATAAAATTTAGATTGAGCTGTGCTGCAAAACCACCGGAATGTACCAAATGAGATCGAGTAAGTGGAAATCCGACAATTTTTTCCCTTCTGAACGTACGCGAAATACAAAATCTACATCAAATCGAGTCGCTCTAAAAAATAGTTTTTAAGCTAAGACTGGTCCAGTTTCAACTCAATGTTGAATACAGTTTGAAAAAGCTTCTACTCTCCTTGGAGTATAATTAAATACAGCTAAAATTTGCCTGCTTTCAGCACTGACATTTCCGCTACTTTACAGACACTGCACACACTCCTCCATTAGCTACCAACCTTACGTTATTTTCTTTGTCTCTATCTAATTCTAACCTTACTACTGCATGTAGTATGTATCAGCTGGCCCCATGACCAAACCAAACCCCCATCATTTATAGCTGTCAACAGTTTTGTGGCCAAAAACATGCCAAAGAAACACTACAACTTATATTTAAGCCATCAGCAGCAGCGGCGGCAGCGGCAGCGAAGGCGAACCGCTTCAGGCCTCTGAGCAATTGCCACTCCAGAGCTTCAACTCTGCTAGACAAACAAATTATGGTTACTGTCAATAGACGCGCATTTCTATGCCAGACACAGGCAACAACGAAATTGCCACAAAAAAAAGGCCAGAAAACAAGTTAAACAGGGAGCGAGAGGCACCCACTGTTCCCCCAGATGGACGTTTGACTGATGGCCAAGAAAATACAAAACGAGCTGCAACTAAACAGTTTTTCTTTTCTATTTTCACCAATTCCCCAACTCTGGTGTGTTTGCCAAACTGTGAAAATGGCCGTCAGGCAGACCAGCAAAAAGGAAGCAACAGGCAAGACCTAAACAGCTAATCATTCAGTCGGCAACATGTTGCTAAGCAACCAAGGCAACATTTTGTGGTTAAATTTATTTATTTTGTTTTCTAGTTAAACTGTCTAAGCGTTGGCACAAATTTTTGGGTTTTTTTCTATTTCAATTTTTTGTTGCCTCGGGACTTTTATGAAATATGCAGGCCAGAGCTCTGCACAGTTTGGTAGAGTTTTTTTTTCTGCACCAGAAAATTTTTTTATGTCCTGCAGCGTATTTCGTGTGTTTGCTAAATTATTATTGCATTTTTGTTGCTGCTGCTGGTAGATTTTGGTTAGTTTTTTTTTTTGGAGGGTGAAAAATGTTTGTGTAGAGAAAAGTTTTCTGGTCAATAAAATGAAAATGAATTTAAAAATGTTTCCAATGGAAGTAAAAAAAAATTCCATACAAAGTTTGCAAATGTTGTAAAGACTAAATCATTACAAATATGGGCCATTAAAAGGCTATAAATATTTATGAGCTGTGGTGCAGAGCCAATTCGTACCTTACCACAATTTTAGTAGTTAAAATCTGTTGGACATTTAAAGCTAAATGTTTTGCAAGCTAAAAGTGGCAAAGTTAATAATGATTTCACATCATATAAACAATTTTCTCACAGTAATAATTGCATCTCAGTAAACCAAAATTTTTTTTTTTTGAAACTTCATTTCGACAAATATGTGAATTTCTGTTCACTACCAAAAAGTGTAATAAATATACTTCTTGGCACTTAATAATTGTCCCCTCACCAAGTGGCTCTCTGAACTTAACAGCCACAACTACAACCACCATGAGGCTTGCCACTTCATTCACCACCATATCATATCATGTTTCGTAACCACAATGTGAGCCATGATATGAGTATCCTTTCCTGGCCAGAGCAGCGAGCTGTATGCTTTTGTCACCCATGTTGTGCCGTTGCCCTGGCAACGACAACCAACCACACGCAACTCTTCATAATCTCTGCACTGCTGCTCTCACTCCTGTGGCTGGTGCTGGTGCTGCTGTTGCTGCATCTTCTTCTTTTCTCATAATGAAACGTGTCAATTTACATGAAAATGATTTTTCTCTCTTCGCCAAAGTGGCAACGTGTCTTGAGCACAGCCCATTAGGAGGGTCTCTTCCTCTCGTGGGTAACACGTTGTTGCTTAAGTGTTTTTTATGGCACAAATCAACTCAAACTTTTTATGGCTGCCTGCATCCTTACGGGCTACTCAAAACGCAAATTATCAACAATGAAAGAGGAGAAAAAAAGGATTCTTTTTATGTTGTGCATCATTAAGCATAATAATCTCGGAGAGAAGTTTATCTTTTTATGACTACTAATTTTTAAGCTGATTAAAACTCATCAAAATGGTATCAAAAATTTAACACTTACCTCGAATCTTGATTAGAAGTCGTAAGAAATTTTTGATGACAACAGAAAGGTAAAACAGAATTATTATCATAAAAATTCCAAGTGAGGAAATAAAAATAAAAATATGTTTGCTCCCCAACTTTAGTGTGACCTGTTTCGGTTTTCGACTTTTATTAGGCGGCCATTGAAAAATGAAAAATTAATCTTGGGCAATTTTTTGTAGTTTAGTGTAAAAAAAAATAAATAGTAAAAAACTTTTTAAAATAATGATTGAAATAGGAGCCATAATGGTGACAATTCTGCGTCGACTGCACTTTGTTTCATCAAAGTCGGTTCAGATCTACGGGCGCAACAGTGCCGCCAGCTCGAAAACGTGGTTTCGAGATAAACGCGTCTAAAGTTTTGCAATTGCTAGGCAAATCGGGTCACTTTGGGTCATTAAAGGGCTGTATCTTCTAAAGTATTTCGAATTTCAAAAAATCGTATTAGGACGATATTATTAAATATCCAAGCTATAAAAATATGAAAAAAAAAAAAAAATAAAATCGAAAAAATAATTTTGCCAAGCAGCAATACCCCCTTAAAAGTTTAGCCCAAACTTACTTAGAACCTTATTTTTTGTACGGTCAAACTGTTACTATTAGATTTTGTTGCAAAAACTACGAAGTTATATTAAGAGTACATTTTTTACTTACTCTGGGGGTGACTCGAACTCGAGGTCTTTGGACTGAACACGATTGCAATGCCGTCTCAACCAGTTGCGCCATCGCACACGCTGGTTGCTAAATCTACCATCTATCTAAAAGTATTCATCAATTTCGCACAGTAGACACAGCTTGTAATTCACAAGTTAAAATTTCCTGCATTGCACTTTGGGCGAAATGTCGATTTTTCTGGCATAAAGTCAAAAAATAAATGGAAGTTTTTTCAAAAAGTAACCTTACTTATTTAAAGTAAATACTTCAGTTAGATTAAAAATAATTTTTTTTTCGGCTGGGTGTCAACTCTTTTCATGTGGCAGCTTTCTCAAGTCAGCTGATTCATCGAAAGACGTGCTTGTGAAAATTGATGCCACCAGTTCATTGCATTTGAAAAGTAAATAAATAGGAAAAGCGTAAAAAAAAAATTAAGATTAATATGGAAAACTATGCTCACGATATGTGAAATTAATTTTTGCTGTGAAAAGAAACAAAATTTGTGTTGTGCTGTTATTGTCTACTGTTTTGTTTATTGTGTTTTAGCAGAAAAATAGCGTGTGCTTGGTACCTAATTATGTTTCGTGTAGCAATACTTTTGTGGCTCGTGTCAGCTCATGCAACTAAAAATGACAAGTTATTTGTTAAAGTCCCTAGTATAAAGTGTTATAATTCATTTTTGCGATTTTTTGCGCCTATTTGAATAAATTGGATTCTCACGTATGAGTTTTTGTACGAAACTTTGATCGATATTTGGGACAGCAAAAATCAAAATGCAGATGCCGTAGCAGAGTACATTAAAGCAGAGATCAACAAAAACGATTTAAGCATAACAAATATAGATCAAATTAATGCAAAAGTAAAAGGATTTGTCTCTCAAATTCAGCAAAAGATATGGAAAGAAATGGGCTTACACAATAGCGTGCCGAAACAGAAGGGTAGCGGCAATAGTAATGACGGAAACACCGCTAGAAGAGTAGAAGGCATCAATAACATCATTTGACAATTTAGTTTTGGATAAATTTCACTTTATATTGATAGCAATATCGTGCGAATAATCCATCAACACTGAACAATTTCGAAGTCTGCAGTCAAACGTTTTTGTTATATATGAAAACGTATCCGTGGTACCCTATGTCACCAACTGTCCACAAGATTTTGGTTCACGGTTCTGAGATAATCAAATTGTGATTGGTACCTGTTGGATGTCTAGGCGAAAATGCCTCAGAAGCCCGCAACAAACTTTACAAACATGACAGACGTTCTCACGCCAGGAAAAACTCCAGACTAAATAATCTTTCTGACGTGTTCCATAGAGCTATGGACTCCTCCGATCCTTTGCTATCAAGTTTGCGCTTAAGTGAGGGACAAAAGCAGATAAGGAATATTTTGGAGTTGCCGACCCAACAAATGAGTTCTTCGTCATTTGGATCAAATTTTTGTAATAACGATTTGGACACGGCAGCTAATTCTGATGACGAAAACGAATACGATGAAGATTATTGAATTGTTTTTAATGAAAAGGAAATATGATGTTCTGGTCCTAAAAAGTTCTAACAATTTTGTTAAAATAAATTGAAAAAACTTAATAAATTTTCCATCTATTGTAGATGGGAAGTGGGTATGCGGTTAGGAAGGGGCAAATGACAGGAGGCGTTGTCAATTTGATATTAACATACGATTCGATTTGTGAAATGTGGCGTATTGCACATCTCTAATCCGATTTTGAAGGAATTTTAATGTTATATTTATATTATGGCTTACATACTCATCAATATTTTTTCCAGTAATTGCAATTGATGTTAACGCTGCTTATCTCAAAAGACAAATAGCTCAGCTTGCAAATATATAAACTTTCTATGAGTAGTTCCTATGGTTCGATTCTTTCATGTAACGTATAAAGTATAAAAAGTATATAAACACAAAAAATGCTCAGTTACTGGCTTATAAGAAATAGCAAAACAATAACTTTTTGCACATATATCAATTTTACTGAATAAATTTCCAGAACTTAATCGTTTTAAATATTTTTAAAAACATTATGTAGGTATTATTGTAGTACCTATGTACCTTGGTTAGCCAAGTATTGCTGTCAGACAGTTTCCACTAGCTTTCTCTTCCATTTCCTTTACCAAGAAAAGAAACCCCGGAGTTTGGATATTTGAGTTCAGCATCCAATCCCTTTTATATACGGGTGTCTTAAGGAAATCTTAAGTTATTTCGTATAATTGTTTTCATTTTATTTTGAAATTCTTTACCTCTATATAAAAAAAACAAGTATCTCTTCTGTTGCTAGATCAGATGGTGAATGTTATGGATACCAATGGATATTTTTTAATATCCTTTTTTTCTCTGTGTACGAGTCATTCAACTCTTAAACTGCCCTCGCTTTCTTTCTTTCCACCAAGCAGGTCAAAAACTCATTCCCCCTAGTTTGCAATTCACTTATCGTCCGTCGGTTCAATTGAAACCCACTTATTCTTCCACTTCACCTACCACTCACACAGCTCATTATGAATTCCGCCCCACAATATTTGAGGGCTGGACACCAATTTCTTGCATCCAATGCATTTGGTGAAAGTGAGCAATTTCCTGACCAAATGTTTTCGTTACCTATTTATAAGCCACTTTAACCTAATTTCATTAGCAGAAACCACCAACTCAATTAAGACGCGGCACAGCATAGAAAAAAGATAAAAATCAGGCCCTGGTCAGAGGAGTCCAACTTGGCACTCTCACTGGGAGAATGGGGGCCACTCATCGTTCGCTCGTTGGCTCTTCACATGCATGTCAAGTGTCTCCGTCTCCGTGGTACATAAAAATCCAATTTTCGTAATTAAAAAAATAAAAGCCCGGCCTGGACAGGGGGGGAAGTAGCCTTGAGGCCCGGGACTCATCTCATTAGAGCACTTCCCTTGGACCCTGAGCTCTCTCGTAACAGTAGCAAAAACACTTGAAACTGGAAATTCAGTTTTCCAATTGTAAAGAAAGAGAAGGAAAAGAATGCAAAATAAATAAACAACAACAAAAGGAGACAGAGATTTGAACGCTTATTCTCTGCTATTGCTTTGGACTGCTTTTTATCGTGTGTGTTTGAGTGTGTGTGTGTGTGTGCTGGCACTTGGAAATGGCATATCATCGTAGAGGTGGACAGAGTGGACGACGCCATCATCAAGGTTTCAACAGTGTCCGGGCATCGTTAAAACGCTTAGCACGTTTTTAATTATGCTGAGAATGGGAAAGTAGGGACAAAGAGAGAACGAGGTGGAATAGGGATTAAATTTCTTCCTTTGCGTGGTAAAATACGCTTGGGGAAACATTTCTGATTTTAATTCTGTGTATGGTTTTGTGTAGGAATTGTGATGTTTTTAAGAACTTGTAACCTACGATTTTTCCCATATTCTAAACAAATTTCTCCTCTCTTTTCTTTCAGGTACGTACCAATTATTTACATTTTACAAGGATTTCCAAAGTTTCTCAGAAAAATCTTTTCCATCCAGCGTAAGTCCATCACTTCACAGCACTCTAAGCTGCTTTCGAAACAAGCTCATTGTCAAACTCAACTCATTCAACCCCAACTCGCAGCTAACAATCCCCACCCCAACTTCCAGCTGCTGTCAAAACTTTTGCCTAAAGCCAATTGCCTGAAACTTTTCTAAGCCACCGAGGTTCACATATACGCCAAGAGCAGAGTGGAGGTACAGGCCAAAGGGTCAAACCATAAATACGCAAATAATTTGCTGCGTCGAATGTCGCACTCTGCCTTAATACAAACTTTACCTGGTACAAAATTTCAAGTGGCAGGCAAAAGTTTAGCATTATCTGCAACGCGCCAGACGCATACAATATATTTTCTTTCTTTTTTTGGTGCAATTACCAAACCGTCAAAGTTTTGTCAAGGAGTGGGAGCAAATAGGGATTTCTTCTCGAATTCCGCTTGAACAAATTTCGTGCAAACATTTTGTTTGTTTGCAGGTGCAGCGATTGTATTTCTCGTATTTTGGCTGATGGCTTAATTTGCTTTCCATACACGAGGGTTTCACAAACAAAACCAATTTTTTGTTTCTTTTTGAGCCATTGACTTTTATTTCAGAACTAGAGGAGAGACCTCATCCAAACTGTCGCTGTACGCCCGGCACTGTTCACGCTCAAGTGAAGCGATGTTGTTTTTAGCTATTGCCTATAAATTTTCCTGTGGTCGTTTGGGGGAGGGAGGGAGTGGTAAAATAGGATTCGGGATTTTCCTATCGGTATTTTTGGTGCCATTTTTGGGCCATCCATTAGTTTTTTTTGTGTAGGTGCGCGCTTGGGCAACGCATTTTTGCATAGTTCTCTGAACTCCTCACACCGCCTGTGCATATTGACAAATGGCTTAAAGTTGGAGGGTCAAGCCGCAAAGGCTTTAATGTGTGGCAATTTGAGGCTGAGTAGATATGTCAAGTGTGAATTAGTATTGAATTGGTGACTAAGTTGTACTGGTGACGCACAAGTTATATCAAATATATGACAATTTTTTATAATTTGAAAAGTAACCACAAAATGGTTAATTTCTTAGTGAATATGTAGTAACTTCTAGTTACAAGTCAAAATTTATTTTATTTAAAAGTATTTAAAACTAAAAACTTTTAGTGAGCCCGACGTGATGTTAAATAAATTTGTTTGCATAATAGTCAAAAAACTATTCCTTTCTTAGTGCATGAGTAGTTTCTCCTAGTTATAAGTATAATATATGTATTTTTGTAATTAAAAGTATTTAAAACTTAATTTGTTTTTGGTGACCCCGACGTGAAATTAAATATTATTCTATGTATAATACTTATAAATGCAATTCAAAAATCGGTAACGTTAAAGTTTACATGAACTTAGAATCACAATCAGTTTTTGGTGACCCCGACATGGTATCAAATATTTCTTAATGATAGTTTTAGTTTCTGTGTGTTTTTTTAGAAAAAAGCTTTAAAATAATATTTTTTGGCCTGTGAGTAGATATTTCAGTAGAAAAGTGTATATAATTTTCCCGTAAGTGAATTTAAATCAACAAATGTTTTTGGTGACCCCGACGTGATATTTAAAAAGTGTAAAATTGGAAATATATGAATTTTTTGACAAATTCTTTAAAAATGTACATTTTAAACTTTGTTATTGCAATATGATTAAGTTTTTGGCAACGATCTATTATTGAACTTTGGTCACACTGAAATTTGTCTTTTGTTTTTCCTTCTTATTCTTATGTACATATTTGTGAGTTGCTTGCACAATTATGAAATAAACTTAATCCTAACTGTTATGTGTTAGCCTTTCACTTCCGCTGAAATATCGAAGATATATCGAACACTTGTTATACTATAATATTATAAAAATTATAAATATATCATGAAGCTCTCGTCGATTACGTTTTGAAGCATCTTCCTCCGCACTTTCCCTTTCTTGCCATTTTAAATACAAATCAAACAAATCACCGTTCACGAACTCGAACCAGACGTGATTTTTCTTGTTTGTAATTCTAGAGAAGGTTTTTACAAAGAAAATTAAAAATGGTCCAAAAACCTTGAAATTTAAAAATGAAACCAGTCGGGAAATGGTTCAAAAACCGCGAAAAACGGTGATTTTCATTTGGAATCACAAGCATAAGTCCAAAAGGAGAAACATAGTGTCGGATAGCTTAGAAAAAAGAATCGCAAATTGCTAACTTAAATAGCCACAGTACCTCATTCATGAGTTAGACCTAAGTAAAAGCTATACGGGGGTGCCACAGAATTCACTAGCGATTTGGCTTCTAGTGATTTGTCAAATCGCCTAAAAATTTTCGTCATGACACAGAACTTCAAGCGATTTCACTTTTTTAAGCCTTTGTCAACTTGACTGCATAATAGAGAAAACTCGTAAAAGCAAATTAGAGCAAACTTTTCAACCGTTTAAGTTAATAATTTAAGCTGTAAAAAAATTTAGCGTAGTTTTTTTGTATGCTCAATTAACTTAAAATTTTCATCTGAGTTTAATTTTAATTAATTTCCAACAAAATAAATCAAGTTTAACGCCTTATGCTCCTTCATAAGCGACTTGGTCTTCTGATCGATGCTCTTCTTTAATAATTTATTAAAATATAAACATAATATAGAATAATATAAATACTTTCCATTTTAGTTTGTCGTCTTTATATTGCCGTCATGTATGTATTCGTCGCTTAGTTAATTGGCGGCGCTGCCACTTTATTGAACTCAAATTGGCTGCAATCGATTTACAAATTGCACAATAAATACGCTAAAGATTAACGCATTAATTTATTTTAAAACGTATATGGGGTTATTTCAAATTTTTTTAACACAAAAACATTATTGCAAACGCTTAAAAAACAAATCCGACTAATTTCGAAATTACGAAATGTTAAAAGGTGGCACCGCTGAAATACTAGCGATTTTGTGTGTTGAAGCGAATGACAAATTGAACTAGCGATTTGCTAAATTGCTAATTTAATAAACTAAACATGCGAAATGTTTAATTTTGTTGATGTAGTTCATTTAGAAATTGAACAGCCCTTATAAATCAATAAGGTCTTTTTTTATGTAACACATTTTAGGGGTTTATTTAAGCAATTCGCCTACTCAGTTGGGGGGCGATTTTGAATCACTCGTAAGCAAGGTCTGTGGCAGGGCGAATTTCGAGCGAAAGCGATTTCCGTGGCATTCCTGTTACATTTTTTGGCGATAACAAAAGCGCTAAAAATTTCCCCATGCAATTCAATGGTAAGTGGAATCAATGTGGCTTTCAGAATCTAGCAAATGGTCATTTTTTACATTCTTCTCAGTGAATTGAAAAGGCGACTTTTTTGTCGAAAAATTCGAAATTTTCATATAACACTCAACACTTTTACTTAAACTTTTATATTTTTTGACAAATTCTTTACAATTATAAAATTGAAACCAAATTCTTTAAGATGCATTATTCGATACCTTTTATACGAAATAGTATATGATAGTATAGGGTAAAACTTAATGTCTTTAAATACACTCAGGGAAAAGCGCTCTTATATTTGAATATTTACACTTTGATTTTAATATTTTCACCATTGATTTAGCGATGAAAAGGAGATTCGTAAATCTAAAGTATGCACACTTAAATTTTATATTGGATTAATTAAATTTTGCGAGCCAACCTAAACTCAATTTATTTAGTAATGAACCCAAGAGAAGAATTCTTTTAGATTTGGTTCTTTTTAAATTGCGTTAAAACTTTTCAATAGGTGCAAAAACCAAAAAGTGGAGGCAACTTTTGAAAAAATCGGTTAAACGGTTTATCGATAATATCTCGATAACGAATCGACAGATTTTTTTAATGTCGATTTTCTTGCTCAGCGGATCAAAATTCTTTAGAAAAAGTTGGTTTGGTGAATTGGGAGAAAGTCGACTTCAATTTTTCTGTTACGAGTTGGAATTCCCTGCATTGGGAATATAAATGCGATAATTAGAATTCGACGTTCAAGTATGTTTTAGTAAATTCAAAGTGCATTTAAATTAATTTTAGTTCAAAGAGAGCTTATTAAAATTCAATATGATTGTTTTAGATTTTACTATGCGATTTGCCCTGAGTGTATACAAATTTGGTTGGTGACCCCGACGTAATATTAAAAAAATTCAATTTCTTCAAAATTGTTCTTTTTTAAGGTCTGTTCTCAGATAACATATATTTTATTTTCTTCACAATGCTTCCTATGAATAAGACAGTTGTTCAAAAGCCTTAAGCTTTCACAGCTGTGCAATGCACTATGGGCGAAATGTCGATTTTTCTGGCATAAAGTCAAAAAAAACAATGGTAGTTATTTAAAAAAGTGACTATTTATTAAGAGGAAATACTTCAATTAGATAAAAAATAATTTTTTTTCGGCTGGGTGGCAACTCTATTCTTGTGGCTGCTTTCTAAAGTCAGCTGATTCATCGAAAAATGTGCTTGTGAAATTTGACGCCACCAGTTCATTGTACATTTCCAAAGTAAATAAATTGGCAAAGCTTCAATAAAAAAATCAAGTAAAATATGGAATACTATGCTCAGGGTATGTAAAATTGACATTTGCTGTGAAAAGAAACTAAATTTGTGTTTGCCTGTTATTGTCTATTGTTTTGTTTACAAAATTACAAATGTAATTGTGTTTCGTGGAGTAATGCTTGTGTAGCGCATGTTGGCGCATGCGACTAAAAATGACAAGTTGTTTGATAAAGACCCTAGAATAAAGTGTTATTAAACTTTTTTGCGCTTTTTTGCGCCTCTTCGAATAAATTGCATTTATAGTGACGTATGAGATTTCGAACGAAACTCTGATCGATGTTTGTGACAGCAACAAACGTAACGCATATGCCGTAACAGAGAATATTAAAGCAGAAATCAATAAAAACAGTTTAAGCAAACAAAATATTATTCAAATTAAAGCAATTGTTAAACTATTCTTTATCATATAAAACGATATCTGCAAAATTCCAAAGAAATCTGTCAGGATTTTGAACCTAGATATTGATCATGAAAATAGAGCTATCCTCGTCCGATCCTATATTATCAAGTTTGCGTTTAAGTAACCATCCTAAAAAAGCAGATCATCGCTTAGAGTTGCCGACCCCACATATTCGCTATATAGATGAAATCTTAATAATAACGTTTCCGACAAGTCAGCTAAATCTTATGACGAAGACGATTGCCTTGAATATTATTATTATGTTATTTTAGATGAAGAGGAAATATAATGTTTTGGCATCTCTTGATTAGCATCAAAAGCCGAGTCGATAGAGCCATGTCCGTCATTCTGTATGGACAAACAGATCTTAGAGATGCTAAGAAATATAGATTCGACATGTATGGGACATACACTTCTTATACTTGCAAGCAGATCAAGTTTATTTAAAAGTTTTGCAACGCCCGTCCCGCCCCCGCAATTCGGAAATTCATAAAAATTAGGAAGATAAATGATTCGTTATAGTTATAAATAAAACCAAGTTCGCTGCAGCAGCGCAGTAGCAGTGCAACATCAAAATACATACATGCTGATCGATCACTTTCGTTGGTAGAGAGTATATAACCGTCGGGCTTGACCGACTTTTATACTTGTCTTATAATAAAAGGACGTTTTGTCTGCATTTCAGGTAACAATATGGGCGGAAAGTTAGGGCGTGGCCCAAATGACAAAATTTTTTTTCGAAATTCTAGTTTAATATAAGTAACATTCACACAAAATTTCAAGTGTCTAGCTTTATTTTTAGAGTTTATGCCAAAATTTTGAGCTAATTGCCTATAGTGCAATGGTGTTCTACTCATATATGAAGTACTGTGAGGAAAATAATTTTTAGTTGATCTGCAAAGAGTAGAACTGTAAACAAAAGCTACACTTCAGTTTTGGTGACCCCGACGATTTTACAATAATAGAAATTCAAGACATTTAAAGCCAACTTTTGGAAGTAAAATAAAGTTAAAAGTCATCTGTAACTTTCTTTTTTTGAAAACACATTTTCTCTGATTTCAGCCCTTCCTTATTTAGTTAACTTTTTTAAAAAACTTTAAAGTAGATTTAACTTAAAAAAAAGTTTCCCGACAAAACCTTTCCAAACCAATGTCAGACATCAATTTTCACACGTTTCTCTGGGGAAATGTTAAAAAAAAAAAAAAAAACGTAAAAGCGCTGCCTTAACTCTGATGACTGATAAATGTGGCTTCAAAGCAGAATTTACAATCAATTCAATGCCAAATGCTGAATCACCTCCTGCCCTGACCCCCTGATCCCCTCTCAGCTCTCCACAAGCCACTTCCTGCTGCAGGACTGAGTTTCCTGTGTACCATGATGAGGCCTCGGCCTCGTGCTTCGATTAACAGATAGTTTTCCACCAATTGAATATCAGAGAGGAGTGCAGGGCCGAGTAGAGGCGGACAAAAGCATTTGAATGCGTATTAAAAATGTGTTTTTTCCCTCTGAAATTAATGAGACTGACAGGCTTTTGACGCAATTTGATGCCCCGCCGTTGTATGGATTTTTTTGTTGTTCGTTTGCCGCTTTTATAAATAATATTGAAATCATTTATCAGCAGAGGCACAAAAGGGAGACCGACGACGAGTGCGGCTTGGGTCACTGAGGAATGCGCGCAAAATCAATGAGCGATTGTGCAGAATGCTGATTTTTTTTCTCCTTCGTTCGTTCTCTCAGCACTTCAGAGCTCTGGGCTATCTCTAGCAAGCGCGGAAAAAAAATGTTTATAATAAATGAAAATAAATGATGAAAACATTTGTTCAGCTGAGTTTCAAAACTCTCACCATTGGGATGCATATCAGGCTTTTAGCTCGAAGAGTTTGTGTTTGGAAAAACTAAAAAATAATGATAGATTTTTATTATATCCACCTGTGTATAGAGATGTATAATTGTGTTGTTTTTTGGGTTGCAATATTTGTCGGACTTTTGATTTTGTTTCTTAAAATGATTAGGAACAATGTGTCAATGTAATAGCTCTTAATAAATACGTGAGCTTCCATAATTGGATTGTCTGAATTCGTTCGCTTCCTAGCTTATTATGTGCCCAAGGGTTTCTGGGTGCTCTCAACTTCCAAGTCAGGACTTGTTCAGTACCAAGCGTAAAATTTGTAAACTGTGTAAAGTTGCACTCTGACTGCTCCTACCCAATCAATAACTAACCCCCCTCCACTCCACTCAGCATACAAAAAAGTAGCTTAACTTATCATATCACGTACAGATTGTAAATTGTATTTGCCGCTTCTTGATTTACCCTGGGAAATATCAGCAGACCCTTCTCCCCAAACTAAAAAAAAAAACGAACTAAAACACATGTGAAACACTTGGCCACTATGTGCCATCGATGCATTTCATCCTCTCCCTGCTAAACCACTTGCCATTGACTTGACTAAACCAAGTGCAGCGCATTAACTAAAAGCCTCTCCACTCAGCCGTTTGGCATATCGACGGCGCATGAAAAACCAAAAAAAAAACGAGAAACATTTACTGAAAACTATTTGCAACAATTTTTCACAGTCAGCTGCCATAATTTTTCACACAGATGCAAGGGGTCTGGACGTGGAACATGGATTTGCCATTTTTTTTTTTTCGTTCGCGATTTGCTTTTATTTTAACACTTTAAACGATGACGTTTCGAGGTGCAAGCAGAAGGCTGGCTGCATTTTCATTTCCATTTTTCGCTGGCGAACGTTTTGTAATCAACCGAGAGTCAGAGTTAGAGTGGAGAGTCCAGGGTTTTTGCAGATGCAACACAGATACAGATACGGCAACAATTTATCTCACAGTTTGCAGTCTAAACAAAATGACGCTGGGTCTGGGCTTTGGTCTGGGAGTGGAGCTGAAGCTGGAGCTGCTCAGCGGCGGCTCATCGGGCTCATCTCCCGCCATACCATTTGCCATGTCCGCATCCGCATTCCCTCATCGTCGTGGACAGCGATAAATGTTTTAGCATTTTCCAAAAACACAAACTGCACAAAACTCTCTGGATATACAAATGATTGCGTATTTATTTCAGCAGAGAGGTTTCTGTCTGCCTAACGATGACAGGGGCCCAGGTTCTGGGGGTACAGAGTTGATGGTCAGCAGGGCCTGGGCATTTATATAGTCTTTCTTTTCACCCATTAATAATGGGAATAAGGGGAAAAACAATGTTGATTAAGCGGAGCATACCCTATAAAGCATATATGTCAATATGTACGTCGATCTTTCCGTCTGTCTGTCACTATGCTTCGATCGCATCGACCTCAAAGTCTTAAGCTTCAAGGGTCAAAAAACACGGAAGCTTTGCTTGAAACCCTTTGCAAGCTTTTTTCCGCTTTTTCCCTAGAAGCGGAACTAATAACTAATACTAAGTTTATGCAAGCAAATTTTGTGCAAAAGCGTTTTCTCAATTGAAGGTCAAAATATCCTAAGTTGAGTACAAAATAGACTAGGAATACAAGCTCTAAAGTGCAACTTATTATTTATAAGCAATTCTGGCTTTAAAACAGGGGCTGGCATATTCCCCTCTCGTGTGAATACGAAAAATCTCAAAGCAGCGCGGCTCCCACATACACAGTACAAGCTGTACAAGCGCAGCTGCGTGGCGTGATTTGCTGCTCAGCGACGCAGTCGTTGCTACTGAAATTGAGAGCAATTTTTGCGCTGCTCTCACACACACCAATACAAAAATGTGAATGTATTGTTTGCCTGCCTCTGCTTTAAAATGACCAAGTGGCTCAAAAACTTTTCTTAAGGTTAGTTTATGGCCCTTGGATCCCTTCAGGCTTCTGTGATTCAATACAAAAATCTTATTTCAAGAACAAATTGGGCATAGCGTTAGAATTTTACGGACTTGATTAAAAACATTTTGTACTTGTCTGATTTAATATGATTTTATTTCAAGAATGAATTGGGCTTGACTCTAGAATATATGATGTACATTTTTAAAGAGTTAATCGGATTTGATCCAGGAATAAGACATGTAAGAAAGTCGTTCAAATCCGACTGTAATATACCCTGTAACAGGGAAAGTTTATGCTCAGTATAAATTTTGATGTAACAGTAGCAGCGAACAATAGTCACAAAAATGATTTTTTTCAATGATTTTTCATACGCTCACATTCACATTTCCTTGTACTAAGTTCGAAATGGACTAACAATTCCTGTATTTTTCCAATAAAAATATCCTTTTGGACTATGGAAGTAGCTCGGCTTGGCTGTGTAACAGTGTTGCTAGAACATGAGGCCCAAAAACCTAACTTTTGCCCAGCAAGCGATTTAAGTTGGTGAACTAGAACTTGATTTTTTTTATCAAATTAAAAAGTTTTTTTTTTTTTCATACTTGACTTGTAAATATAACTCAAAATTTTGTTTCCTAAACCCAAAAGTAAGTATGAGAGAAATTTCTTAGGCCAATTGCCTTTTTGTCCGAAATATGAATTGTTGAAAAAAACTATTTTATTTTGGGTTTGTGTTGTGAGCCACTTTGGCAAAAATTCGGTTTTGACTTCCGAAGAGAATGTTGCAAAAAGCAGAAGGCAGAAGAAAATCGGTCCAAAGAGGACAACTTATAACATTAAAAAAGAAAGGCAAACAAAAGTACAGCCACCAGCAAAACGTGTTCGTTAATAGAAGAAAACAAGCCGGCTGCCGACATTTCATTGATATTCTTAATTTCAGAATATAAGAAAAACTAATATTTTTTGATTTTTTAAAGAATAATTGCAAAAAAAAACACGAATTTTAAACTTTTAAGCGGGTGGCTCATAACACCCCACAAATTTTCAAAATGTAAAAAAACCCCTTTTTTCAAAATGAAATGAAAAAACCCCAACAATTTATTTTCAAAAACTAATGACAAGCAAAGTTACATGCATCTTTTAACTAAAATATTAGAACGAACAAATATGCATTTTTGGCGAAGTTGTCTTCGAAAAACAAAACTATGATCACAGCACCCTATCTTTCCCTTCTTAAAATGAGGTCTGCATGCCGCTGTGGAGCCAGACTTTACAGGATTTTTTTGGAGTCCGAGCCGAACCGGAGTCAGAGCACACAAAAGCTTGAAATAGATAAGTTCAAACAAAAATTGGATAGTTATGTCACAGCCGAACTGGAAAAAGTCAGGATTAGTTAAAATCTAACTTAAACATATTGCCGACAAGTCACCGACTGGGAAACAGTTGCTATATCTGTAGTCCAATTCTTTGAAATGAAGAATGGGAATATTTAAGACAACATTTAAACCCAACTTGGCACACACCAAAAACACAAAAAAAATTTCTTTAAAGCATCCTTGTGATAAATATATCACTTAGCGTATTAAGCTACAATCTGTAGAGCAATCATCAATCATCAGAATCATCTGGCTATAGGCACTCATCGTTTTCATTGGATTACAGTACTTTAAAGGGTTCTTCAAACGGGCTCAATAGTGAAATCCAGGAACCGAACCGGTTTGTGTGCAAAATTAGCTGAACAAGTTCGGTTTGCACATTTTAATATTTGAAGTACTGTCTAAAGATATTGTATTATCTGGTCCATATGGCGATACTGAGTCTCCGAATTTGCAGAAAGTATCATTATAGATTTCATTGATAGAGGACCGTTTTGAACATCTCATCAATGTTTAAAGCTACAATTCCTTATAACTATTCAATCATAAATTTTGGCACTGTCAAACAATTTCAGACATCGGGATAATATTGGGAGTATTCAGCAAATTAATTGCTTTTCTATGGAAACTTTGAAAATCTTGGCCGAACCTAATTATTGATATAGTTTGGGATTCTTAGGAGCTGTACTGAGGGGAAGTCGCTCCCTCGAAATAATATCTGAAAATAGCTAAACATAAATTAAGAATTGCCAGATTTGTAGCTAATAGCATTTTCAAAATGGTCACATAGAGGCAAAATTTATTGATCAGTTTGGGTCAGGCAAATCAGACACCTTCGAAAAAAAACCTTAGAAAATTCAAAAAAAAAATTGTTGAGCAGCAAAAAACTTTATACAAACCTTTATTTATATAAATTTCAACCAGAGCAAATAGAAATTCACCCGCTAGCTTTCCCGACAAAGAACAACTGTCTTTTTTTACTCTTTGCTTTTTTATGTTTATATTACACGGATGCAAACCGGTTCTGAAACGAACCGAACCGCTTATTCCAGCTGGTGAACCTTCCTTTCAGAAATGCTGAACCAAACCGAAAACCACGAAAAAAAACGGTTCGGTACGGTTCAGCTCTTTGAGGAATTTGAAGACGTGAATCGCTTTCCTCTACCCATTGATACTTATTAAATTGAGAATTTGGGTCGTTTCCCTAAGACAATTTTAATACGACATTTTGTTCGACCCTCTACATCTTTAGCAATGCCGGATCGATATAATCTTTAAGGATGACTTGACACAAATTATTAAACATGTAATCCTGTAAGTCTTTTGTAAATTGCCGCCGATATCTTAATATTTCTGTCATCAATCTGCAATCTTTTCTTGAAAGTTTATAATGGAACTGTCCTCCTCTAGTGAACATTATTTTAAATTTTCTGTAGTATTTCTTTACCTTAATTCAATCTTAGCCAGGAGTTCATAAATTATGATAAACAAGGGTGTGTTAGATGCATGGTACGTATTCTTTTCTAGCCGACATTATCTGTTTTCGTAGGGCATTCCTCTAGGAACTTATAGACGAATCCTGCAAATTCGACATCATAAATTTTGGACATTCTTCTAAGGATTTTAAAGATATTCAAATGGCTTATAGGAATTGAATTTCCAAAGTGGGCGAATAGTAACCTTCTGAGGTGTCTTAGAAATCTCTTCCAACCGAATTGCAACCAAAAACCAATTCTCGGTATCCTAGAAATCTCTTTAGGTTGGTTTCGAACCTGTCGTATTTTGTTAGGAGATTTGGAGAAACCAACCAAAGCCAATTCACAAACCAACCAAAGCGACTTTGCGAACCTACGCAAACTTAGCGAACTTAGCAAAGACAGAAACAGGGCTGTCAAGTCTGAAACCATCAATATAGCTATGAATAAAAACTATCAATTATTTGTAGTTGGACCATAATCTTATACACACACCTTTTAACTAGACTTTCTAATATGAAAATTAAATAGAATTTTTCGAGCGATTTGCAAAGCCAAAATCTCAAGAGACTTCCAAGTCACCCCCGTTTATGAACCGAACCGAAACCACGGTTTAGTTAGCTCCAAAAACCATGTTATGAACCGAACAAGAAGATCAGGTCAAAAATAACTATGAAAACTATTTGTATATTAACTGACAAAATTTGATACTAAGCTGGGATTGTACACTATAAAACAAATTCCATTTAAAGATTCTTCTGGGCGTGAAACTTCAAGACGTTTTTTAAGAAACTGATCTTTCTTTCTAAGTGTTTTTCATCTTGTAAATTCGGATTAAGTAATATACGAATATATGGGGTATTGATTGGACAATTATATTGACCTTTGTTTGAAAAATTTCGTTTTAAAAGTAAGGTCTAAAGCTAAGTTCACACGGGCAAATTAATTTACACAAACTGTCATGGCTGAGTTTGTCGGATTTGTGTCCGAATTTGTCTAGGTGTTCACACGCACGCCAAATTAGTTTGCAAATAAATTTGTCGGAACTTCGAAAGTTTGCATTGAATTTGGCTTAGTGTTCACACTTACAAACTTCGTTTCCGAAAATTTTGTGTTTCCCCTCAAACCAATTTGTTTGTCTTTAGCAGCTGACAAATAATTGACTTAGTGCGATATAAAAATCTTTATCGCTTAATATTTTTGCCATAACAGACATGGGCAAAGCTATAAAGAAAAGAATTTGTTAATTATTTGCTATGGCGCTGCATCGTTGCATACCCTAACTTATCTGCAAAAAACAACCGTAAGATATAAAGTAGTGAATGGGTGAGTCCATGGGTAAAGCGAAGGGAAACCAAAGGATGCAGCGTAAAACTAATTTATATATTTTTATTTGCGCCAAGCATTTCCAAAAAGGTTACGCCAATGCCTAACTCTATCCCTGCGGCAAGTCGTCTGAATCGTTTGGGTTATTTAAAAATGCAGCCTTGAAGATTTTACCATAAAACAATGTTAATGTACTCAGTCTTACAAAAATTATGCAAATCTAATCCAAATAAAATATTAAAACAGATTTACAAACGTCATTGCACTTGAAATTACTTCCACAAGCATCACAAGTTTGCCATAGTTTGTTCTTTATTTGCCTTGTAAGAACAAACTCGGCAAATACGATAACAGTTTGGGAAAGAGTGTTCACATTGTGTTCAGACAGCACGCAAATTTGTAGAAAACTTGACTTGGCAAAATCGGCAAACCGTTTGACACAAGCGTTTGGCTGCAAACTAATTTGGCGTTCACACACACGTCAAACTAATTTTGACAAATTTTTGGAATTTTTGACAAATTAGTTTGCCCGTGTGAACTTAGCTTTAGAAACCTCAAAATACATTTACCGAAATAAGAGAATCTTAAATCAAATATATCTTAATTGGAACAGTTGAACTTGGAATAGAATTATTAACTCGAATCTTATATTTTTAAGCTTTGCGTACTTTCGACAATGTGTTTACTTGATTCAAGTATAATGCAACAAATCAGAAATACAGCGTATTTTCTAGTCGGTACACTCGACTGTATTTAGTAGAGCGAGGTTAGTTGGTAAAGCTTGACATTGTTCTTCTCTCTCTCTCTCTCTCTCTCTACCTCTTCCTACTCTATCCAATCGCCTTCTCATCTATTCATTTCCTTAATTTAATCTATCATTTTGTTTAGCTGTCATATCGATTATATAGCATTTTGTCTGTAATTTGATGCGTTATTATTCAAATGGTATATAATTTCCCGCTTCATATCAAACCGAATGCGCTTTTGTTCACTTTTCTTTGGCACTTTTTCCCTCTCCAGGGACCGCCACCTGCCATAACTTGTTGTTGGTCTTGTAATTATGTCTTATGATACCAAGAACCGGCTTTCGGGCAAAACCGCCTGGCTAACTGTTTGCATCTCGCGAGAGTTGGTGGCATCCCAAACTGCGCACACTTTTTGCCGTTAGCCGCGAGAATTTTGTATATTTTTTTTTGCTTTGTGGCGTATCTGTATCTAGAATGTTGCATGCCACAGACACCATCTAGCCATAGCCAATGTCTCGAAATCGTAACAGTAACAGGCTTTATGCAAATTGTTGTAATATTTTGTGTGTGTGTGCCTTGTTGGTTATTTTTTAGCTGAAGAGGAGGAGGAGGCGGAGAGGATTGGCACTTCAAATGGACCGTTGCTTGTTAGACGATATGGGCGACACTCCATGAAATGGAAATTACCGTTTGGTTGCTTGCCTCCGCACAAAAGCTCAATGAGTTAAGCAGAGTTAGTGAGCAATTTAGGCAGAGTTTGAAAAAGTTATGATCATAAAATATACAGGAAAAGCGGCTTAGTTTAGAATCACAGTGAAGGAAGATTATACGAAGCAAGAGAAGGAATTTTTAAGACTTTATTGGCTTTATTCAACTGAAATTAATTTTGCTTTAGGTTTTCCTAGCAAAGCGCAACCCAAAAGCGATTTATGACATTAATCACAACCTCCTTGAACCTGATTCTTTGTTTTTGTTTCCATTCAAACTTGACTCACCCCTGACGAATCTATAATCCCTGTAACCTGCTTAGCATCTCATATAACATCCCATTCCTATGACAATTTGCCCTCTGGCACAAATCCCAGTTAATGTCACCTAAATGCTTACAACTTAAAACCCAGTTAAGTCCAACTTAAAGCCTTATCCCTCCTGCATATAGTATGGAATATACAACAAATATTTATCGACTTCTTTTTGGCATGCACATCACGTATCCCCCCAAAGAGAAGGAGAGGAAGCGACGGGACAACGTGACGTTGACACTCCATGTCCACTGGCCAGCTGACGCTGCTCACATAACAACATGCTAACCCACATACTCGTCGCAAAGCCATCGATCAGAAGTCACAACATTAAGCTAATGCAAATTAAACAATTTGTTAGAGAAAAACTGTAAATTTTGCCAAGCAACATGTTGCTGATGCAATGTTGCCAGTCCAATTGATTTTTCTACCACAGGTGCAGGAACAGAAGTCTACGCTTACTTGTATAATTTCCTTTGCTAAACCTGTACCTGACATTGACAACCCAGACAGGCTGGGCAAACGCAGCAATTTTCGGTTTGACATTTTGGCAGCTCTCTCTGCTTCTTCTTTCTAATTGCATTCGGGGGGGTGGGGGCGAAAACTTCTTTGGACACGCTTCGTTGGGGCTCAACTTTGTGCATAATTTGACATATTAATTTTTAGTCGCCTGTCAAGTGAAAATGACAACAATTAATGCCGCCGCAGGAGGTTGTAACTCATTCTTGGAAAATTTCTTCTTTGAAACGTTTTTCGCCCCCATGTGGCGTCTGGTTTAGTTCCAATTGCTCGGGCTCTTTCTCTCAGTTGGTGGCACTTTCGTTTCAATCGGTTGTATATTATTCAGAATATATAGTATATGCGTCTACTCTCTTGTCTTTGCCTTTCTTCCTTCCTTGGCATGCACAAGCTGAGGCGCATAATTTAATAAATTTCTGAAATTTAATAGAGAGGAACGTGTTTCTTGGCCACAAATTTGTGGTGGGTCTTTGATATTTATATGCCAGCTGTGTGTTGAGGAGTAAGCCAAGACTGAGCCGGGTCTAGAATCAAGAGGAAAGTAGGCGGGTCGCCCGTTCGGAAGGCCGGGCTGAGTTGTGCCTCCAATGATGATACTTAAGTCAGGAAGAGAACATTTTCCGCTGTTGTTTATTTTATTTGTTTAAATTAAAATGTATAATTTAGGAGAATAAATGCAAAGTCATTTGCGAGTGTTGAAGGGGTCTAATTCCACTTAGGTTGCCCAATTCATATGCACAACCCTTTTTTTTTTTTTTGTTAATTTCAATCGTTAATTATGTGGTCATTGTGTAATTACACAAAGCCGACTGACTGCTGCCCTTTTTATGCTGTACCGAAGTGAGTCTACGCTTTAGAAATATGGACAATTTTTGAAATAAAGCCTAATCAGCAAAGAAAATGGAGAGAATTGTCAGAGGAATTTTTATTAACTACGACTTGAGGCAGGCTTAAATATCTATCGGTTCTATTTTTGTGTAAACATTAGTGATTCTAGCAGAGATGCAAACCGGCTTTGAACCGAACCGGGCTTAAACCGAACCGAACCGCTTATTCCAGTCGGTAAACCGAACCGGCTTCCTTTCAGAAACGCTGAACCGAACCGAAAACCACAAAGAAAAACGGTTCGATTCGGTTCAGTTCTCTGACGAGTTATAAGACGTGAATCGCTTTCCTTTAGCCAATGATACTTAATAGTTTGGGAATTTGAATGGTTTCCCTAAGACAATTTTTATATGACATTTCGTTCGACCTTCTACAAGGTAGATGCAGGATTGATATAACCTTTATGGATGCATTGTCCGCCGATCTCTTAATATATCTGTCATGAATCTGCTTTCTTTTCTTGAATTTTCGTCCTCCACTGGACAATATTATCAATTTTTTATAGTACTTCTTCATCTAAATTTAATCTTAGTGAGGAGAGATTTTTCTCATACGATAAAAAGGGTGTGTAAGATGCATGGTACGTATTCTTTTCTAGCCGACATTCTCTTTTTTCGAAAGGCATTCCTCTTCTTTTAGGATTTTAAAGATATTCAAATAGTCAACGTAATTTTTAGCCGTCTTAAGGTCGAGGATTGATTTTAGTTCTATAATCAATCTGAAATCAACAACAATGATATGAACATATGGACACAAAGAAGATTATCGATACACAGACAGACACGGTTTCGTCCGGAACCAACGTGGACTCGTCAGTGAGATTTTAATCGCTTTCCACACCAACAGCCATTAGCAATTACATATTTAAAGCCACTCTGAGCCAAATAAAGACTTGGGAATCATAAGTATTTTTCATGTTTACGTTCACATGCGTCTATTAATAGCTACAGCTTCCTCCTCAGTTATTGCAATGGTGCTGGTTAAACTTCTGCGGACAACGCAACAGACAAGATAACTGGCCAAGAATTTCTCTTGAATACATGTTAAAGGGGTTTTCTTTGCTCTTTATAAATGCCAAGGTATTTTTTTGTATGTTTTTATAGAGAAACCGTTCAGTTTTTTAAAACATGTATATGGGGTTAACGACCAAGTTTTATTTTTAGTCAAAGTGATTGTTAGCCGTCTCAAGGTCGAGGATTAGTTATAATTCAATAATCAATCAGAATTCAAATGGTTTATAAGAATTCAAAGTCACCTTAAGTCAGAAATCATAATATTTCATAATGTACCACTAAACCGAACCGAAGCCGCGGTCCAGTTAGCTCCAAAAACAATGTAATGAACCGAACCGGCGGTTCAGAAACTGCGTGAGCCACTGATCCGTACCAGTACTTATTTTCGAGTGGTTTGCATCCCTGGATTCTAGAGATCATTTGTGCGCATTCGTGCACTCATCCACCTTCCAACAGTGTTGCTGCAATTCCGGTAGCTGCGAGAGCTAAAGCAATGACAATTCAAATACAGTTCAAATCGTGGCGCAGTAGGCGGTTATTCCATTTGACAGCTGAGCACATATTATATCCGGCGTGCGTTGCTACGCCCCTTTAGACCTCCTATTCACCCATTTCCATTTGCCATCTTTCAAATCCTAATGATAATCCAACTAGTTGTTCCGGCAAACTTCGTTTTGCCCAAAATAGATTTTTAAATTCGATCGCCAATAATGAATAGAACGAATAGAATGAATAAAATGATTGAACTCAACTTAAGGCTGCACGATACACAACATTTTTTGTTTTCTGCCCCGGTGAAATAAAGAGTGAGGATGGTTTCCCAACTCTGGAACGTGCCACATATAGCTAATCGTGTGAAAAGACTGCCATTGTGACTGGGAAGTGCAAATCGGTTGAAGTCATGGAATTCGTGGAATTAGACATTCTTCTCCTTGTCAACTATTATATTGTTCATAAGCTTCGTCTCAAACAGTGGGGTTCCCTTGCACAGTTCTGGGGCATGAAGATTTAGTAGCATAGCAATGACAATATTAATAAAACGAACGTTTATACCGGAATTTGATCACTCTCAGCAGTTCTTTGGATAAATCTTCTGCGGTTCTCTCCAGTTGCAGAAAGTCTCTCAGATTTATACTCAATGGAATGGTTTCCATGTATCGCCACAAATACGATGACTTCAGCAATACGTTTAATATATCGGACGTTGTTGATTTCACAATCACGGAAGGCTTTTATCGGAAGTCGCCCGCCAATTTCAAAGTCGATCCATTTTCGATCATGCGCTTCTAATGATCGTTTGTGCGCCATCGTGCACTCATCCACCTTCCAACAATGTTGCAGCTATTCCGGTGAATACGTAGCGCAGTAGGCGGTTATTCCATTTGCCAACTCAGCTCAGTTTATTTTTGATTTGTTTTAATTTTCCAGTTATTGATTAGTGGAAACCTTATGTGCGATTTATACAAAGTGATGGTAATTTTCAGTTCGATACTTCTTACGATGCCAAGAAGATTAGAAATGATTGAAAGTCTTGAACTGAAAAACGAATTGTGGGCCTACAGCGCCACTTCTTAAGAATTTTCCGACTTTTCTTTTTTTCCTAAAGCTTCGCGTAGCCTTTCCGAACAAGCGCAAAGTATCCTATTTGGTCCTGTCCGTTTTCAAGTTTTAAGCACACGAACAAACTTCGATCCATTTACAGAGTGTCGTAAGTGGAGAGGAACTAAAAATCTCTGTGTGCTAAGAGACTAATAAACATACAGTGAAAGTATGTTTGTATGTTTGTTTATTTGACCCTTAAGAGCGTCTAAGCCGCTGAACCGATCTTCACGAAATTTTCTCGTCGATCAGGAAAGTATCTGTGATGTGTCTTTGTACTGGTCAAAAAAACCGCGAAATTTGCTAAATTATGCCGTTCATCCAATTGCAATGAAACTTTGGGGAACGGTTGAACGGTTGCCCGCAAAGGTTTCTAAGTTGAGGATATTAGCGGTAAATGGTCCAAAAGCCGAAAAAATTGCAAAATTTACGGTTTCGGTAAAACTTTAGGGAATGGTTAGACACTTGCCCGGGAAGGTTTCCAAGTAGGAGAAATGGGCGCAAAATGGTAAAAAAGAACAGCGAAATTTGCAAAATTTTTGATTGCGATGAAACTTTGGGCAATGGTTGGACGCTTGCCCGCAAAAATTGGGAAATTTGCAAAATTACTATATGAGTATTTATGAAAGCGCTTAATGCTTACATATATTGCAATGCAGGCGTTGGTAAATGGGAGCTTTAGATTACACGGTCCAAAATATTGCCTGAAGCCTTTTTTTTTATTATTTCCTTGATATTTGTATTGTACATATTTGTATACACAGTAAAAATATCGCTCCTAGGAGGAGCATAGGGCGAATACAAAATTCCTCCAACAATACCTGTCTTGAGCCAGGTGCCTTAGTTCGTTCCAACTTGTTCGGGTTTCTGCATGAACTGTGCGAATCCAAGTCTGCCGGGGACGACCTCTCTGCCGGCTGTCTTGCGGGTTCCACTGCAGAACCATCTTCGAGATGTTATCTTCTTCCTTTCGTAAAATGTGCCCAATCCAATTCCATTTGCGTCTCTTTATCTCTGTTGTGATGGGTTCGCTTCCTATGTGCCTGGAGCCTGGATTATTGTGAAAATTTGATAGATGGCAATTGCAGATGGGTAAATAGGAAATATAAACCAAACGCTCAAAAAAAACCCACAAAGTTTACAAAATATTCATGAGTTTAGATCAGCGATGTTCAAGAAGAGCGAGGCCAAAAAAAAGAGAGTGTATTGGTGTGCGATATTAAAGCGACACAGCCCAGCTTTAAACTGCCCTCAACGACGGCTGGGCAGCGAATGAAGGATAAGAGAGCTCTGCTTACGCTCATATGCCCGACTTCGGCATGCGCTCTGCTCATGTGCGTGCAAATAGCCGATTGCGCTCGACCCCTGCGAGCTATGAAGGATCATCGCTGGTTTGGATTATCATAAAGAGGAGTAAATAGAGAAAAAGATCGAACGGTCCAAAATGCTTATATCGATTTGCAGCCAGCACTAGCTCTAATATAATCGCTCTCATAAGAATCATAAAGATCCGGGCGACGCCGGGTATTCAGCTAGTTATGTAATGAAAATTGGGGCCGATATCTTATCTTCCAAATAGCTGCTAAGTGTCAGATAAACCTTCAATTTACTCTGTTATATTTTAAGAATATGAGATTTCTGTAATTTAAAATTTCATTTTTAGTCTGAAAAATATTACCAATGTAATGATAAGCTTCGTGCTTTTGTGAATTTTTCAATAAAATGTTAATTCAAGGATCCTGAAAGCAAGTGCAAACATTTTATGAAATTTTTGATTATGTTCGAGTCTTTTTCGAGTCCTCAATCTGATAAAAATAGGAAATAAAACTTTTGTCGGGAGAAAGTGGTACCCTAGCCGCGACTCTTCTTGAAGAGTCGTTTCTAACCCGTTCTTTTAATCAGTTTCGACTGATTTTCGGGTCATTTGCGAGTATTTTTCGAGTCTTATTTCAATGAATCATATTTTGTGCATATGGATGAGTCATTTTTGAGACTTCTTTAAATCGCACATGATTGTAATCTTGTTTTAATCATCAAAAGGGTCTCATCTAGGTGATTTTTGTTAAGATTATCTTACAAATGTTGGGTGGTGTAATTCTTAAAGATTTTCAGGATTTTTCTTTTAAACTTTCCTGCCGACTTTAAGATTTAGTCGCCCAACACCGACCGAATAACAGAAGACGTCGCCGGGCAATAGGTCAAAGTTTGTAGTCTATAACTTTTGTTGAACCGCACCGTTATTTTAGGTTTGGAACAGGTTCAGGTTCAGCTATTATTTTAAGTAACATTTTGATCGAAACTTTGGGCTCGAACCGGTGCAGCCCTGTTTGTATGGTTAGTAGATTAGATTTGATTCAACTCTCAACGTATCAACTGTGAACTGTTTAGCGGTTGAAACCGAGTTCTCAATCTTAACTACGGATTTTCTTGTCCCCTGCATATTAATTTGTATAACTTGGAATTTGAAATAATTACGTTCCAACGGAGTTTGAATTGAAATGATTAACAGGGCTTTTTGTCGATAGATTTGAACTAAATATAGTTTGATGACAAATAAATGTATTTTTATAATCATACCAATAGATTAGGTATTCTTTCAGTAATTACAATTATAGAACCTTTCTAATTAGCAATTTTCGCAAAATACAATTCAATACAAGTAAGATAAGGACTTCTTTGGCACACTTTTAGCCAAAATTAATGTACCCTTTGCCAGCAGAGAATATTAAAGAGCCACCTGTGGTTCTTAATACATTTACATATTCATATGGATTAAAATTCCACGCGCTCTGGCCTTACACCTTGCACGTTTTTTCACAAATTGGTGTCCCTACCAATGACCCGACAACATTCACATAACCCCGGGCCAAAGTCAAGCCAAGCCGAACGTCCTTCACTTTGCGTGCTGTGTCACCTTTTGGCAAAAAACATAAATTTTAAACAGACGCTCATTATAAATAACCATTAAAATTACATGGGGAGAGCAACTCCTTCCTAGCTCACATGAAGGCGTCTCCCTAACCTGTTTCTCCAGCTCATCTCTGCCCCTCTCCCTTCCTGGCCTTTGGGCATAATTTGCATGTAGTCAAGTGTAGCAGACCCTGAAAGGGTCGCAAAATGGGCGTTAACCCAAAAGAAACTTTTCAAGCCCACAAAAAAGAAACGCCAAAGTTGGCTCCTTTTGCTTTTATTTTTATGCTCCAAACATATGGACGGGTCGACATTTTATAGCCTCGGGTTCAGACCGCAAAATAAAATCCCATGTTTTCTGATATCAAAATCGAAATCCTAAAAAAAAACCTTTTTTTTGGTTTTTAATAAAGTGTCGACATGTGTAATTTGTGCGGCTTTTTGACTCTTTCTGCTGGAGGTCGATAATATTAATAAATTATGAGCAGAATTTGCTGGCTTTGTTTTGGGTCAGCCAAATGTGTTAAACTGCGCTCTTGGCCATTTGAACTCTCGCCAGGCGAGTTGAGTTTCAATTTTTCGTAATATTTTCTATGTCTGCTCCTGCATCCTGTCTGTTGTCCTTTTGCCAAGTGGCGTCCCCCAAGGACAACAACAGATGACAGGCCTGTCCAACCAGCCGGCAATTCCTTGCCTTCGATTCGAAATCAACCCTTAGGACAATCGAATTGCTGGCTGCTGCTGCTGTTCTGCCTGTCTGTTGCTCTGTCTATTTTGACTTTAACAACGTCAGCAACACCCCCAAATATGAAAACATACAAACAGACTTATAGCATACATATACATACATACACATTGAGAGCCATCATTAAGGCTGTCGAGGGTTGTCTAGAAGGAAAATGGGTGTGTGGGTTTAGTTGGAGTAGAAGAACTTTTTTGCCTGAAGCTAAAGGCTAGCGCGTTTCCTTTGGCTTAAGCTTACAGTGAGGCTAAGTAAGTTTATGAAGGGTTTCAGTAAAGTAAAAATTTTAAATGCTTCACAGGAGGTCACAAAAAGGGCCTTTATAAGAGGCATTAATGAATAGCTTAAGTCTTGTAAAGAAAACTTTTTAGTAGTTTCAGTTGCTGTACTTAAGGGCCCAGAACCGAGAGCCTCGACCTTTTAAAAACTATGGTAATTTTAGTATTCATAAACTCAAAACATTAATAAACTCATTTTAAGAAACTCGTATATTGTTTCCAAAGTATTTAACTCGGATGCTAAAAATCGTCAAAATGATGACAATTTTTCATATTCTTTGGACGATTTTCAGCTCCGTGGGATGATTGAAAGGATATTATAGATGATTAAATGGATATTTAGGGCATATCCAAAGACCGCTCCAGGCTTAGAAAATTTATATTAAAATCCAATGATTCTGCTTGGTTTGAATTTCCGTCTAAAAAAATTCAAAGATTTGAAATATAAATTTTATGATTTCCTTAGCACTTCCAGAGATTGAACATGTTCGATCCTGGCTATTTTTTTTTGTATAGACATATAAACATACGTACAATATCCTAATTTTGCGAGTTGCGATTTAAACAAATTCGTACGATTTCAATTTACAGCGCTCCGAAATTCGCAAGTTTTTGGTTATCGATAATGTTTCTTTCCCAACTTGTTTTGAGTCATTTCACATAACAAAAACAGCTGATGATCGCCTATCGATAGACATATATCGATACATACTATGGCCAAATCGCAAATTGTTGTTATTGTGAGCTGTTTTCCCCCTTGTCCATTTTCGTGCGTCTCTATTAAAAAATTGTTTTAAATATACTCTTAACGCGAATTGAGTAGGAGAGTCCGTAAGAATAATCTTAAAATGTTAACGAACTAAATAAAAATATTTCCGTGGGGTGTCTGTTTGTACATCAACCTATAATTTATATTTACTTTTCATTTCACGGACGCAGATGTCGCCGGTTTAAAATCGTCAAAATTTTGCGATTTCCGAATGTCGGAGCACCAACTTTTACGATTTGGCGATAAAATCGCAAAGTTTTTTGCGAAAGCGAAAACGGGAGCATGGCTGATTATATGTGCATTACGAAATAAAAATGCGCAATATGAAGACATGCACAAAAAAGCCGCCGATTCACACACAAATGAACATTAAATCACGGAAGTCAATATCATTTATACTTACATTTACCGATTTAGTTTTGCAAATCAGCCAAGCATCTGCATAAAGTAAAATAAATCTGTATGCTTCTGTATGCTTTGTCTTAATGTGCACCTTTATGTTTGTCGAATTGCCACTGGTCTTAATAGTTTTATTACACAATTTGGACTATAATTTTTGTGCATACACAAGTCAAAAAACCAAAAGAAACTGTTGATCGCAGCAGTGTGATCGAACGCTTCAAGCAAAATATCGCTTTAAAACATCGCCAAAAAATATCCGATATTCGATATATCGCCTCGGAAAAATATTCGATAACGATATATCGTATTTTTTGACAAAAATATCGATATTCGATATTTTGATATTAAATTGTAATTATCTGCCAACCTACCCTTAGCCAGTTCATGGAGATACGAATTCTAATTTGAGATCATGTCCTCGCCCTGCACAAAATGGCGCACAAAGTAAATTCCGACCGTTTACGGGCTTTATCCTTGTACAATGGACTTAATATTCTTGATGGGATCAAAATGGGTCTGGACCAGTGTCATACCGTCCGCGGGCACTATGTCTGATTAAATATTGTAAAAACTCGGCATATTTTATTTGTTGAAATATTTTAGGATTATTTTTGATTATTTGTCCGCAATAGTGGCAGAGCAATAGAGAATTGTTATGTCTGGCATTCCAAATATTCTGAATGTATATCTGAAATATATATTGATGTGATCTATTGTAAATGCCCAGCAGTAAAAAATGTAAAAATGAAGCACAGACAATAATTTAAAAAAAAACCGCGCGATTTTGCGATCAATTGTAACTATTCTTCTCGATTTTTTATATCGCAAACAAGAGATTACATAATGAATGGTACTTTAAATAATATTTCTAGCTGAAATATCTCACTTCCAATGCAAAATGTATATTTTTGAAAACTCGAGCGTTATGTTATGTCGCGGTTGCTATGTCGCACTGAATGCTGGAGTTATGACACTTTTAATGTCCGTGGGTTCTATTACATGCTGCCTTATCGCTCATTTATTTCAATACTTTCATATAACGCGTGAGTTATAACGCGTTGTATATTAAGTAAAATTTGCATATTGCTATCTCTTAGAGCAGTGATGTTCCTCCATAGCCCCCAGGGGCCGAGCGCAATCGGCTATTTACACGCACACGAGCCAAGCACATGCCGTAGCGCTCTCTTTGCTTGCATTCGATGCCCAGACGTCGAGCAGGACTGTTCAAAGCTGGGCTGCGTCGCTTTAATATCGCACACCAATACACTTTCACTATTTAACCTCGCTCTTCTTGAACATAGATGTCTTAGAATATGTCAAAATATCATTTTATAGATGCATTTTCTTATTCCAGCAAAATCGGCATATCTCAGTTCTGCTGCAGACGATATTATGCAATGATCCTTCGTTTTTTTTGTTAAAACATTTTTTCGAATTTCTTTTATGAGCATTTCAAGTATAAAATACTTTACTTTTTGTAATTTATTTGGTGGCATTTATAGTGTTTAAATAGTATTCAGTTTAGCTGGCTCGAGGTCAAAAAAAGTTGCGTTTGTTCACAACTGTAAACAACTTATGTATTTTGTAACTAAGAATTGGATCAAATCAAGCAAAGGTAACAGTAGTTTAGAGCGCTTTTGGCGATGTGCGTAAGGCTACAATTGCAAGTATATTTATGAGTAAGCTTGTACGCATACTTCACCTCAGAATAAGCGGTATGGCTAGTCTCAAACAATTACAGCAAAAAAAGCTACATCAACAGAGCGCAAAACTTTCATTCATTTTCGTGATTTTCGGATATAAATTTTATATATTTCATCTACATTTTGTTACCATATCTCCCTACCTTGCACCACTGTTATTGTATGTTCTTCTGCCGGACCTTTTGGTCCTGAACTTATCGCCCTGACTCTACTCATTATAATTTGCAGCTTGCTCCATCATCAACACGCCCCCAAAATGCTGAAACAACTCCGCTCCAACTACCTATGGATGAAGCAGAAAATTTATCTATAATAAATTAAAAACTCCTTAAAGTACCCAACCCGTGACCCCCTTCCCCCGTAGAAGGCCAGTCATTTTTAGTTTATTTGTAGCCGGCAGCCAAAAATACAAAAAAAAAAAAAAAATACTTTTTGTTCTTGTTGCACCCACTTGAAGGCGATGGTGGAGAGTCAGGGGCAGCTTAGTCGCTTGTCGACTCGCCTGGGCATGAAAACTTATGTCGGCGGCCTTTGGGCGCAATTATTTATACATGCCTCATAAAAATCGAAAACAATGGGCCCAGAGACCAGACCAAAAGGGACAGACTCCACCGAATACGTCTCGGGCCTAACAATGCAGTCTGTGGACTCTTTTGTTGTGGTCAATGTGCAAGTGGTGGCTTCTTCTTGTTCTTCCTCTTCGCTGGGCTCTAAGGGGGCTTTTGTTGTAACTGTTGCCGCCTCTCGGAAAGTTTTGTGTTTTGTAAATGAGAATCTGGGCGGGAGTGGGTTGGGGCGGAAAATTACCTATGTTTGATTTTGGTTGGGTATTAAAGATGGATAGATTGAATTGGAAGAAGCAGGAAGATGCGGGATAAGATTGAAAGAGAGCAGTCGAATTTCTCTTTCTAAACCCAAACTTGTCTGCTTGCAATTACTCAAAATTTGACAAAAGTCTATTAACAGATGTCTGTTGACAGCAGCAGTGGTCATTAGGGAAACTTTTAAGACAAACTTTGAGAACATTGAAAAACCGTCCCAGCCAAATGACCTCAGGGACTTTTCACTTTTCTCTGACAACTCTCGGACTCAGACTAAACAATAACTGCAATTTAATGACATTTGCCATTCACCCCCGCTTCTAACTCAACCTTGAACTTCTAAGGGGGGGAAAATCAACCCCGCAACAGGAATGCAATTTGTGTGAAGAACGGCAACAATGCCAGCTGCCTGGCTCAGGGCTAGACTGGCGCATTGTAAACCGCAAGAGATTTGAATTTGAGATACACACACACACACACACACACATACAAAAGAGGAAATTCTGGTATTCCAAAAGTCCAGAGTCTGACTTTGAACTCATTTCACATGCAGTCTAGGCAGGAAAGGAGCACTGCGTCTGCTGCCAAAAACTAAAAACAGTAGCTGGGGGGCAAGGCAGGGCGATGAAATGGAAATTCGTCTGTCAAAGAGCAACCCCAAAAACACAGACTGTCTGTTTGTCCATTAAAAATTTAAAAGCCCTTCCTCTCCTGCCGGCTGCTTCTGCGTCAGCTTCTGCCCCTCTCCGCATTTGGCAATCATCGTTAGGTTAGCGGCGCAAATTGCGTTTTCGACGCATTTTATCCTCCAAAAAGCAAAATTCCATATAATGATGTTAATGATAAGCAGGCAAAACAGGCCGGCAGACTCCACTCTGGGCCACATTTACGCATAAAAAATGAAATCCAACAATAACATAAACCCAACTTTGGTTGCGCCAAAAGGGAGCGCCTTTTAAATTGCCTGCAGTTTTTTTGTATCCTGGTTTTGTTTTTTTTTTTTTTTTTGTGTGGCCAAGTTAGCCACATTTATCTCAAATTATTCTTCAAGTTTTGCTAAGTCAGCGCTGTGTACATTTTTTGTAAATTTAATTTTTAATGAACTAAGCTTTAGTGAGACTTTCTGATTGAGGAAACAGAAGTGCCGGAGACAAAGGAATGTTTAAAGGTTTGGCTTGAATTACATTAAATAAATTATAACTTATGCTTTACGGCTATCTAAGTAACTGCGTTTATAAGCAGTCCAATAGTAATATTATTAGTTTTTAGTGATATTTAGTGATATATAGGGGAAAAGCCCTAAAACTCAAAATATGAACAAAACTTTCTTGAAATGAGCACCACTCAACTGAAATCCACTGATCCAAACTAAAAATAGCATTTTTGTGCTGACCTGAGTTTAGCCAAATTTGAGTATCTCTTGCTGATTTTAGCGAGAACCGAACAACAATCTTAACCGCAGTTTCGTTCTCAGGTCAAATTGTAGCCTCTAGCTTAGTCCTATATATTGACTCGGACTGTTAACAAGAATCAGGCATTGTTGTCAGAGACCAATCTTTTTGTGGCGCTGCGTTTTTATGCAAATGGCTGCTTCCTCTTCACTGCGGGTGACTTTGGTGGAGTCAGCGTTCCTTCGGCAAGCCTTACTGTTGTATAAGGACAAAAAATTCTTGCTTGAGCGGCAAACTGATATGCAAGTCTCTACCAAGCATCAGCCAACTGCTGACAATTAACCGCATCACTCTTCTTGTTATCCAAAATTAAACATCAAGTTACATATGTTTATCCACAAGCAAATGTTCCTCAGTCACTGATACTTTTTTTTCCTCTTGGTCATTTCGAAGTTTCGTATTAAATAAAAAATTGCCAGCAACATCCAATAACATTTAAAAATAACACATAAAAGCACAACTTATTTGGTCAATTGGTTGGACGGCATCAGTTCACCCCGTTGCAGCGAAAGGAATTGATCGATATCGAGACACAAAATGGTTCGGCGACAAATTAACCTGAACTTTCAGAAATTGGTCCTTTGACGTCTAGTTACATAAGTGTGCGATGGTGCAGTAAGCCAGTAAGCCATATCATTCGACTGCGTTCAGTTGAAAATCTTCTTGACAATAACAACGTTTCTTTGTTTTTTCAGAAAGACTTTATTAAACCAAATCAGATGAACAGAATATAGGAGTTTCTATGGAATATCGATAATATCATTCCCTATCCAATAAGATGTTGTCTCTTTAAGCCCCACAATGTAAAACGAACACCAGCTTATAGCCCGACTAAAAATATTCCAAAATCAATCAAATTTATATGCTCTGTACCAAAGGTTATCTTTCAAACATACAGGCCTGTTCCCGTTTCTGATGCTGGTTCGGAATTGGTAGCTGTTCCCGTTCCCAAAAAACGATCAAGTTACTCGGTTTCGAAAGTTTTGCCTTAGAGTCAGTGAAATGAAAAGTAAATGACCATTTTATTTGGCAACGGTAATACTTTTCGAACTAAAACTGCTTGCATTTATATGTCAAGTGACGAAAAATGCTTGGTTACTAGATATGTAGACGAAATTTAAGCGAATTGAAACCGACTGTTTAACGCCTCGTCGATTTAAATAGTAGGTTCCATCGCTTAACATTCCCCATCTGATCTAGTAACTGACGATATACTTGTCAATTTACACTGAATATGACCAATTGCTGTCAATATTTTATTTGAATTAGAATTAGAAAATCAAATTCCAACATTTTTCATGAACCCGTTTTTTATACCCTTGCAGAGTGTATAATAAAATTGTCCGAATGTTTGTAACGCATTGAAGGAAGCATCTCCGACCACATAAAGTATATATATTCTTGATCAGCATGACGAGCTGAGTTGATTTAGCCCTGTCCGTTTGTCCGTCTGTTTCTATGCTATCTCCTCCGTCAGTTTAAACGCTATCCTCTCCAAACTTTGCACGAAGTCTTTTAATACAAATACGTTGCACATTTGTCGGAACTGGCCGGATCGGATGACTATAGCATATAGCTGTCATAGGAACGATCGGTGGAAAACTAGTTTTAGTGAGAAAAACCTTTTTTGTTTTCAATTGAAACGCCTCCTAACCTCGTATTTCTTAGTTTACTATGCTTTTCCATGATTCCACAAAATTTCGTCGAAATCGGACATCTATATAAATAGTATAGCTGTCACAGAAAAGTAGAATCAGAAAAGTAGTCTTAGTTAGAAAAACTTTTTTGTTTTCAATGGAAATGTCCTCAAAATTGTCATCTATTTGTTTTATATGCTCCCACACGATTCTACAAAGTTTGGTCAAAGTCGGATGACTATAGCATATAGCTGCCATAGGAACGATCGGTCAAAAAACTAGTTCTAGTAAGAAAAACTTTTTTGTTTTTAATGGAAACGTCCCTTACGTTGGATTATATATATTTTATATTCTTTTACACAATTCTACAAAGTTTTGTCAAAATCGGATGACTATAGCAAATAGCTGCTGTATGAATGATCGATCGAAAAAGAAGTTCCAGTGAGAAAAACTTTTCTGTTTTAATTGAGATCGCTACCAAATTTCGTAATAAACAGGTTGTTATGCTTTTCCATGATTGGACTAAGTTTGGTCGAAATCGAACATCCATATAGTATAGCTCCCATAGAAAAGTAAGGTCTGAAAAGTAGTCTTATTTAGAAAAACAAACTGCAAGGGTATACAAAACTTCGGCCGAGCTGAAGTTAACTTTCCCCTATTTTTTTTAAAGAATTTCTCAATTTTTCATTGGATATATCTTTGGTGTTTATCCATAGATTTTCTTTTCCAAAAGATTTCTTTATATTAATAATTTTTCCAGAATATATAAAAAAATGTACGATTTCGACAAATAAATAAATATTTTTCAAAGATTTATCCGATACTTGAGATATGGTTTAAACTTTTAAATATTAAGTTACCTACCGAAAGAATGAAACAATTCCCTTAAAAAAAACTTTTTATAATTTTTTTTTTAATTTCGGGTTTAGCCTTCCAAATTACATAAAAAAATTCTATCAGAAATGGGTCACTGAAAATTTGGCTTGTAATCTTGAATGCATCGATCTATCAGGGAACACTTTCTTTATGGACCTCTATTATACTATGCTTAACCATCATGCGAAACACTCTGGCCAGTGTATTTAGAACACACGCTGGAACTTTGGTAGTTGCGATGCATTTATTTTCCTACACTCGTTTTTTTGGGTCTTTCCAAACCTGTGTTATATGATTAAGAAGATGGCACCCAATAATATTTGCAAACAAAAGACCTTTGTATAACATTGAACGCTAGCGAATGAAAAGAACAATCGGCGAAAAATTAAAAATTGCTCGTACCCACCGTCGCTATATAAAATTAAGTTTAAAATTTTTTAAATACATAAGTTGTGGCGGCAAATTTGACTCACGCTACGCCACGGAGAATATATAATCTTAATGGAGTCGGAGATGCTTCCTTCTGGCTGTTAAATACTTAATACGTTCTGTGTACCTATGGAACAGAGTATACAAATTTTAAACCAGCGTAAGTTTATTTACAATTGGCTTTCGCCACTGTAATGAATGCAGTAAAATACTTTCATATATTTAATAAAAAATCATCATAGTTGGTTATTTCAAATCACGTACTCCTCAACTATTCGCGAACATTCCCATTTGTCGTGACCTTAATTATGGCCACCATGCCAGTGTCACCACAAAATTTAGTTATTGTTATCCAACCGTTACCAACACTGGTACAAAGGAAAATTTTTCACTCGTGTCAACAGCTGCGCAATTTAATTAATTCCTTAATAATTTGCAAGAGAATTCACCATGAAAGTTCTAGGAAACACAAATGCTCCAATCGTCGTCGCTTCAAGGCGCCTGCACCGCAAACACCATTCGATGACCTCAAGAAGAACTTGCCCAATGCGACTTAATTTCAAGACTATGTGCGCAAGCTACTCGACGACACGCTCCACATGGCGGCCCAGGATGTGTGCCATGTTTTGGATAGCTTAAGTATACATGAGGCCGAAGCCAAAATGGCCAAAGTTACCGGCTGGTCCACCGTGTACCTATCCAAATGTGAGGGCGTAAGCAGCGACTCCCCTTTGCTGGCCCTCAAATGGGTGATGTGGAAATCTTTAAATACAAACGCAGCGGAGAGGAAGATAATGGTGCACATGTTCAATTCTTAGTGCACAATGTGTTGAGTGCCAATCGTCTAAGTGAACACTTGGCTGTTATGTTCTCTTGGTAAAAGATCCACATGCAGGTAATAGAGGGTCTTATAGGGTAGGAGGGTAGGATGCAGCCAATAACAGCGGCATTGATGAATGCCTTGAAGGTTACCTTCTTGATACACTATGATGAGGTCGAGAGAAGCATTAATCTGGAACGATTTTATGCAAACGCCGAGTTGAATGGGCAAATATATCTTCTGCAAGTGGCGAAGTTGCTGGAGTATGTCCTGGAATTGATACATCGCGAACTGCCCTTGGTGACGAAAATTTGTATAAGAGATAATTATTTGTGCTCTTTGAGTGCTTTCGGACGCCTGGGAAAAGAATTTCTGATATTGGATTATCTGGACTTAAGTGCCAATCGCATTAAAGATCTGGCAGAATTGAACTTTCTGGCCAACTGGCAAATCCAAACTTTAAATCTGTTGGGTAATGGTGTAACCAAGAACGACCTGAAGCAAACCTAAAGTAAAACTGATAAGAGGAATAGATATGAAGCAGACCCAGCGGGCATATATGCCAACTCTGGAATCTCCACCGACTCTGACCATGTGCAAACGTCTTGTCTTTTTGCTCCCATTTTACCAGTTGTAGTGGTCCATTTGGAACCATAGATTATTTAGTTGTTACACTTTCGTACGGCAAAACTCAGAGTAAGAGTATAATCCTTCTTGTCTTAAAATATTTGTGAATTTTCAGCTTGGAAATTTAAGTTGCCTTATTTAATCCCCTCATCAAATCCTTCAACCAATTTCACTCAATCTGCTTTTGTACATAATTTAAGCCTAATTAATTACCCTTTAGCATTCAATTAATTTCTGTTTGTAGGCTCCTCTTCTCATTCGCTCATTCATTAACCTCTCATTTTCATTTTGCAGGATCTTCATGACTGTGGTGCTCCCTGCCATGCCATGTTCTTTCCCGAACGAGAGCGAACTGTACTCCGCTATTGGGTTGGCTCATGGGCGGCCGTCTGTGTGGCCAGTTGTCTTTTTACGGTAAGTTAAAAATTTCGAATATTCCAATTTGATGTGTGTTTGCCACTGTCAGGCACTCAATTTTCAATTTGATGGCAATAAATCATAAAAAACAGAAGAAGCAGAAGCTGTTGAGCGAGGCTGAGTGCTGCCATATTTTCGTTCTTGGCTTATAAACATGGCTGCGGGGCAGGAGAACAAACAAGGAGTAATGTAGGGAGGACAGAGGAGGAGGAGGAGCAGGAGGCAAGTCTATTATATAGGGAGGAGAAGACGTTGGCACTTTGGCAAATCCCACGCATTGACATATTACCTGTCAGCGCATATTTTTCAATAAACTTGGCAAAAGCATATGCAAACTCTCACCCCACCGCTGTTATCCTTCAAGTCCCTGCGGCGTCCTTCCAGCTGGTGTATGTAGTTTGCCCTTCCACTTGGAATGTGTGATGATTGTGTGGAGTGAAGAATGAAGGAAACAAAGTGGAATTCAAATATTATTAGAATGCCCTTTGATATGGGAGAATGCCTGAAGAATTTCTCTGTTTGTGTCACTGAATGCCTTAAGGATTAAGCTTTAAATTAAATATTTAAATAGTTTTGGCATTTGTGGTTGAGCGAGTGAACAATATTTTGTTGTTCACTGAACTGATCAGATTAATATTTAATGCTCTTTAATTAGTATTCTATTTGGTTTAGTTGTTCAGCTCCTCTCGATTGCTCTTTTGGTTCAGTTGTTCACTTGGTAAAGATATACCCTGGCCAGTTTTGGTTTGAGTCAAATAAAGTAAGCGGAAAATGATTCAAAACTGAACATTAACTTGAAAGTGAGCATTAGCAACTCCGCTAAAAAGAACACACAAAAACACACTGAGAAAAGTGAACAACTGAACAAAGAACCTTAAAAGTGAGCAACTGTCTTATCCAATTCAAAATTAAACCCCATCTCTCATCCACTTATAACTCCCCCACCACTCAATAGAGCAATTTATCATATATTCCAACTCTTCACCTTTTCCCTTATCCCAGCTCTTGCATTAATCCATCTCTTCTGGCTTTCACACATCTCCCACTCCATCCGACATATGCAAATCAACTTTTTACTTCATTTCATGCCATAAGCCATCAAAAAATTTGTTACCTTTTTCCACTTCCTGCCTAGAAAAAAAAAATTGGCAAATTTGAATAAAAAATCAATTTAGCTGCGAGAAAAGGAAAACAAAGAGCCACATGACAGTGCCAGCCAGCTCTAATGAAGAAAGCTGAGGAAAAAATTTGTATTTCTATTCCTGTGCCAGGATGATCATTTATCAAATATTTTTGCCCAGTAGAGGGGCAAGCTCACACACACACGTCATAAAGTTGTGCTACATCCATCATCCAAAGGGGGGCGAAAACCTTTGGGAACATTGTCACTCACACAGTGTGACATGTTTTCCTCTTCCAGTTTTTCCATTGCATGCAATTTGTCGCCCATAATATCAGTGTATGCAAATTGTCATCGTTTTTTTTTTTGTTCTACGCTGAGATTTTCATTTTCCCTAGTTTCAGTTTATTCTACTTATTTTTTATGATTATGATTATGGTTTTGAGTGTTCCTCTACTTATTTTTCTGTATTTTTTACGCATTCATCAGACTGAATGCCATTTCTCTTTCACTTTGCCTTTCCCTCGCATTATGCAGATTGTTGGTTGTTATTATTGTAAATAGTTTGCTTAAAATATTTGGTCATGGCAAAGTTTTTTGTTACGGTTTGTTTTGTAAATTATGTTTTTGGTTTTGAAAAATGCTTTGCCTTTGCATATGAATTAGAAAACTTTTCAATATTATCCCTTTTTTAGCGTAAACATTTGGCTTATTCATATGAAACATATTTTTGCTTTGCTGAAATAAATTTACACAAATTTCGAATGGTTTTATTTAATAGGGGGGGGGGGGGAAGTGCTCTGCACTGGCATTAGCATTAGAAAACCTGCAATTGTAACAAAACTTTGGCACCATCTATATCGTACTTTTATCTTATCATTTTTCATCTCTCTCTTATTTAAAGCGTTGCGCGCCTTTTGGCAGGAGTTCTAAATTCTAAACAAAATCCTTAATTTCCCATTGGTTTCCCCCCATGAACTTTTCATCCTACATACTCGTATTTACCTTTCAGTTTCTATGCATTTCTTTTTGCTTTTTACATGCCACTGTCATATTTTGTATTTATGTGTGTTTGTTTAGCTCTCAATGAACTATATATATTGCGGAATGTGGGTTATGTTTGTTGGTTTTAATAAACTACTCTGACATATGCATAAAAAGAATGCAACGACAATCAAATAGAAAATGTGTCAATGAAAAACTATATGCACATCACACAAACGCATTAGGAAATTGTACCAGAAGCTTTAATATGAAAGTATTGATGGGCATAAAAGAAAATACTGCAATAAATATGCATATTGTTTGCCTTTGCACTTGGGTAGAATATTTCTATGACAACTTTGACCTACATATATATTTACTACTTCTATTCTAATATTGACACACTAGAGAAGCCGTTTTAAATAAATGAAGTCGAAACTAATTGATTGAAAGATGCCAAAGAAAAGTGAAGAAATAAAATGGAAAATAAATTGGAAAATGGTTTTGGTTTCAAACTGCAAAAAAAACTGTAGATAAATTTAAAGTTTAAGTAGTCGATGAAGAGAACATAAAAAGAAAGTGCTTCTGTTAAAAAGTTTATTCAAATAACTTGAGCAATAAAATGAGAATTTCTTGACCAAGTGCTCATGTGACCTAAGTTTAAATTAGTTAAGACCAGGGCTATAAACCGAACCTGAACCAAACTCATCGGAATCAGTTCAATCAGAATTCGTACAAACCGCAATGCGAGATTAGTAAACTCCCAAACTTAACAATAGATTGCGCCTTTTCTGTAAGCATATAGGGTTTAAGGTCGTACTTAATCTGCTATTAATATTTATTGTTTAACAAACCAGCTCCGAGCACTGGCTTCCCGTTCGCTTGTCATGCACACACTGACTACCACTGGAGATGAGAGATGATAGCTGCGTCATAGTGTGACCATAGTCGCCAGAGTAATCGATAGTCGCTCGTGTCCAGTGGCGACAGAGTCGCCACAATTTATTGTTTATTAACTTAAATAGTTAAATATTTGTATTTTTTTAAATTTATTTAAAAAGAGTTGACAAATTAGCTGTCAACATACTAAAGAATATTAATCCTAATCCAGCCTCCGACCGAATTGGGAGAACATTTTTACGAAGTGCTCACATCAAGTGGGCGGAGGCAAAGATTTACATTTGTTGAGACGATAAGTATGACAAAATATTAGAAACATTAACAATCAAGGAACCCACAGAACTTAAAAAATGGTATAAATCATTATAAAGCATACATATGATACGAAACGGGTCGTGAGATTTAAGATCAGATCTACTTAAAAGTAAGAAAATTGGCCGGAACTGTCGTGTCGGTCTAGAAGTGATCGAAAATTTAATTTGACTTAAAAGAAAACTAGAGTCAAAGTGCCCGTGTATTAGTTTATGATCTACGATCCTGTAAAGACGGAAGGCTTAAAAGGCGGAGTCTATCCACATATGATGGCAAACGACGGTGGGGTTCCCAGTTTAATCCACGTAAGGCAAACAGGAAAAATTGCTTCTGCACTGTCTAAATGTGGCCCTGGTAAATTGCATACTGCGGAGACCATACGTATGAACAATACTCTAGATTTTCTCACTTTCCGTCAATTTCTCGTATGTTTCCGGACCTACGAGAATTACGTAAGTTTCTCTTAAAATCGAAGTCCGCTTTTTATAAGAGATGCTGGATTCAAACGGACATCAGTTATTACGATAGTTTCTCTTAAATGTGAAATCAGAGTATCCTTAGAGACGCTGGTTTCAAACGGAAAAGATTCAGTTATCGATCCGGTTTTGACCCGTTTTCGCTATCGAGAAAGAGTCGAGAACGGATCCGAAAACGTGTGTCGAGAACATACATTTTGCTGCCACAAACTGAGCGACAGGTAATAATTTTTTGGACCGAAATCGGAGTACGTTCTTGATAGTTTAGTATGAGAAAATTTCAAAAGAAAATGTCGAAAACGGATCCGTTCTCAAGGTCGATTGTCGGGTGGGTTAAACCAAAAAACTTTTTCTTACAGATACTATTTATTAGACCTATTTTTACTATGGCAGCTATACTTTATAGTTGTTCGATTTGATCAAACTTTGAAGAGCTATAAAAAGCTTAGAAAACTTAAGAGTTTGCAGACATTTTCATTGAAATCAAAAAAGTTTTTTCTTTACTAAAACTTGTTTTCCGAGCGATCGTTTCTATATGTTATAGTCATTCGATCACGGCGGTTTCGACAAATATACAGACTATACAATTAAGAAAAAAATGTTCAAAATCTACCGAAAAAGTAGAGAAATCCCGCTTTTCTTGAATTTTAAAACCAGTTGTTCGATCTTTATCATCGTTTGGGTGTTGCATGGGTAACATTTTGTGCTCAATTAGGAAACATTTTGGGGTCATTTTACACACTTTCGGGATTCTTTTAGAACATCTCGTGCTCATCTTGGCAACATCGCGGTCTCATTTTGGGAACACAATGTGTTCAATTTTCGAATATTTTTTGGCCATTTTTGGGAACATTTTGGTTATGCATACTTTGTGATTGATTTTAAAACCTTAATGATATTTAAACTAGCAAGTATTAGCCAACTAGAGGTCATTTCATGTTTTCATATAGCTTTAAGAACACAGACGGGAAAAAACGTGGTCAGAAAATAAGATTTCTTTATCTCAAAATATGAACAGAATGTTCTTTCAAATATTTGAGCACAAATCTTCAGAATGTTCTTGAAATGAGCAAAATTCAGCTCACCTCAACCACCCCACCGAAAAGTATATGTACTCATTCAGACGTGAGTCTTCAGACGCATGGCAATAGCCTAACCGTCTACGACGCGTCGCGACGGCCGCAGTCGTTGCTGGCGCCAAAGGTCTTGGGCTCTACTTCCAGTTAATCCGACAAAAATTTGTATTTATTTAAGAAATAACCAAGGCGGGTGGGATGTTGAACAAGCGATGTCTCTGGGGACCTGGACCTGTACGGTGGATCGATCTGGACAGTGGATCTAGACGGTGGATCTGGACAGAGGATCTGGACAGTAGACCTGGACCTAGTCGGTGGAACTGGAACTCAAATTTTTTTGATTTTAAAAAGTTTTCAAAAATGGAACATATCAACTCAAATCAAGATTTTGAGTTCTCAAAAAAAAGTTCTTGAAGTGAGAAAGTGTTCTTACAGTGAAAAAATCCGGTCTTGATTAGTTTATGTGACCGAATGTGCTCATTTTGAGTCCAATGTTCTTGGTTTTTCCCTCTGTGCAGGCACACACAACACCACTAAGGAGGCTGGTCAACTGTACATGTGTTTTAAGAACCTCCCGGTTCTATTATTAGTGCAAAAGCCAAGGATTTCTCATGCCAGCATTGCTTTAACTGCTTGGGAATTCCAAGGCAACATAAGTGCAAAAACCAACACCAGAGGACAAATGGTTCGTGATTTCCGAACAACTGTTCGTTTTTAGTGCGCTTCGAAAACAAACGCGTTCGTTTGTGGTATTGTAGTGTGACCAGAGCGTGGATATAATATTTTACCAAAAAATAGGAAATCAGGGATGATCAAATCAAATCAAATGTCTTATGAACGGATGTGTTAGTTTCAGTAACAAAGGGGTTTTTTATTATATAATGGACAGGAGTTTTTCCCTGAACGTCGGGCTTGTTTTGTGAGCAAAAATTCACTAACGAAATCTTTCAAAGATTAGTCTGCTTGGGCTGCGTTTTGGACCACAGTTTTTTTTCTTAGTGTCTGAATTTCAAGACTGTGTGCAAAGTTTAAACAAAATAGCTTTAAAACTGACGAAGGGTATGACATAGAAAATTAAGGCTGTGTCTATATAAACTAAGTTAGTCATGCTGATGAAAAATATACACACTTTATGCGGTCAGAATTGCTTCCTTCTAAGCGCTACAAGCATCAGAACAATTTTGTACTTTTGTAGTTCTTATCACACAAGAAGGGACCAATTTACCTGATTTGCTGTTTTTCATCCCTTTAACATGCCATCTGGGTTTAGAACCTAACATTATCTAACACATATAGTTCTTTATACCAATTTTCGTTTTCTCCCTACTGTTTCTCCAACTCACTACCTTACTTGTCTCTTCTGCCTCTACTTCTTCTTTGGTTAACTCATGTCATGCATCTTGCTAAACTTTCTTGAAATGTAATGTCAAACTTGCTTCTTTAGTTTATACCCAGAGGTCTCACACTCTTCCCTAAGCTAAGCGTAAAGTATCAACTAAAATATAAACCAACACATTTATTTCAATTTCGCTTTGCAAAGTCAAACTAAAACTAAAACAAATATTTTGCACCAAAGCTTCAACTTTTCGCCTGTTGACAGGTAGAACCGTCATGGCATTTCAGGGAAAAGTTATTGCCATGGAATTCCAACTACTAGATGGTGCTGGAGGAGTGGGGAGAGAGACAACAACTGTCAACAATCAACACCTTTTTCATTAAACGCATTAGATGAGATGAGACGACGATGTCGCTGACTAGTGACATGACATTTGTTTTTCAATGAAAGCGAAAAGCGGAAATGAGTACAAAAGATGGAGGGAGTTTGGAAGGGAGGGTGTGAAGTGCCTGATATTTGTTGACAACACTCACTCAGTCATTCACTTGCTTAGTTCATTCAGTCAGCTCGTTGTTGACTTTGATGACTTTTCTTAATTACAAAACCTGAAACAGAAACCCAGCGAGGCGCAAGTTTGATAGTCACAGGACCAGAGAACAGGATGTGCGCAAATATTCCATGTCATGCTGAGAGAAAAGTTTTTGCGTGGTCTTTCGCCAAACAATTAATTGATATAAAATATGCACATTCAAACAAATATTTAAAATTCACCAAAAACCACAAAACGTCAAAAATAAATTGTTGCCACAAACATATACCACAATTTATGCCGCCATCAATGGTTTCTTTTTTTCAATTTTTGGCTTCAACCTGACTAAAAGTTTATGCTAATAGCTAGTTATTCTAATAGATGAACCAACCCCTCCTTAAACAAACTGGAGCTAAACTATACGCTTGGTTGTTGTTTTTATGCAAATGTTGTCTGCAAACCCAAAACAAAAAAAAAAATATAACAAATTTTTTTTTAAATGTAATTTATGCAAAATTCAAATTTGACAACCGCTGGCAAAGCTCACAAAGCTTTGTGCGGCTTTTAGTTTTCAACACTTCAACACAAAAAAGGGGCGGGAGAGACAGGAAAGGAAGTTTAGTTTAGTTTTTGGGCTGATTTTAATGACCCGTTTTTAGAAATTTATGAGCCACAGCGGCGTTGAAATTGAAATTAAACATTAAACATTAAAGTTTGACCAGAAAAGGTTGGGCTGGGTAAATGCTATCTAAATTTAAATTTAAGTCTCATGCCAAAGTTACATGAAACGAAAATGTTTGCTGATCAAGGATCAAACACTTACAGTTTTGGTTTGTGAGTAAAATATCGAACTTTTTCAGAGCTTTGATGCAAAGCAAGCACAATTTACTACTGGATTTTTGTTCCACTGCCAGATATGGAAACCCAATAACCATATTAAACTATTTTCCAATAGCATTTTTTGACCTTAACTTAAAATTATAACCTAGCCATGCAATTTTTGATTTTCTAATCATTATTATAATAAGTCGAGAACAAAAATAACTACTTGAACTTTTAAATTTTTCAGCCAGCCAAGATATAGGCTTATTTTGTTTTACTATTATAAGAATAAATTTCCCTTTTCTGTAAATACAAGAAGTTTTGTCGGAAATGTTGAGTAATTTCTACAAATATGAAGATGTCGATCTATACCCAAAATCAATAACATTTCAGTTTTTATAAAGATCATTAAAATATTACCATTTCTCTTTATTACGGCCACTTGCGGTGCCCGTTAACAAAAACGTTGCATACCATTCGGCGTTTCATGCGCTGTCTGCCAACATAATGGGAATATGTTATTATTAATGTTAATGCTATGTTAAACAACTTAAGAGAAAGCTATTAAACAAGTCGGACAGCGCCGACTTTAAATTATATTACTGTTTTATTTAAAAATAATAACAACTCTTTTTATACAAAGGTAAAGGCGTTTCCATTAGGGACATTTGGTATCTTTATTTGAACGCACTCTTAAACTTTTTGAATGAACTGTCAATGTTAAAACGTTAGTTAAAGTTAACATTTTCATCATAGTAAAGTTCACGACCTAGCTAAGTTTAAAAATGATTAAAAATTACTACCGATATTCTCATTCAGTGGACGCAACTTTTATAAAATGTAATACTTGCAATACAATACAAGTGGCCGGGTGATCCCGTCTTGGGTTCGATCCCGCCTCGGAACATCTAATGAGAAGTTTTTTCTTTGAATAAACTTTACACCCGGTCACCCCTCTCTGCTGTTGGCGCCAGCTTTGTAGTAATAAGCCATGAAACGCTTCTCAAGCTGCCGTTCGGATTCGGCGTTAAGCTGTAGGTCCCTTTCTCTTGTGCGAAAATTAGAAGCGCACAAGCCAAGAGATTGAGAGAAGCTCGGCTTTGGCCCTTTGGAGCTGTATCAACTTGACAAGCCATTTTACTTACTACTACTACTTACTTGCAATACAACCACAAAAAAAATTAAACTCAATCGGCGGTGTTCCAGAAATCTCTAGACATTTTCGTATAAACGGTTTCATTTCGAACTGCAACTGCTTGCCTTTACATGTGAAGCGTCTCCAAAATGACAGGCTACTAGATAAGATGACTAAAGTTGAGAAATTTGAAACTGACTGCTCAGCACCAAGTAAATTTCAAACGTACAGTTTTCCTTTCCTATAATCTAGTAGGCGACATTATTCTTGACACTTTACATATAAAGTCCTGACAGTTTAGTTCAAAATCCAATCGTTTATACGAAAATCTCTAGAGGTTTCTGGAACACACCCGATGATCTCAAATATTTCTGTGTTTTAAAAATAGATATAATTTTTATGTCCCTAATCCATCCGTTCGTCTGTGAACAAATCGATCTCAGAGATGGTAAGAGATAGAAGTTTGACATGTATGGGAAAACTTCTTATACTTGCAAGCAGAAAAAGTTTATTTTCAATTTTTGCCAAGCTCCCTGCCGCCGTTTTATAGATAAAGAGTTCGTTCCTTCTGGACCTATTTAGTAATCAGAATTTTTTGATTTCAGACTGTTTCGGGATATATAAATAACATTTCGAATTTTTAAAAATCTTGTTAATCATTAGTTTGTAATGGTCTTAAGTCAAGCCCAATAAATAAAAATAAGTACAAAATATTCTTCCTAAAAGACCAGTAATTTCTAATTTCAAGCCAAAAACATTCTAGAAAGAAAATAAGAGTACTTCAAACAAATACAAAAATTTTGTTGGATAAACCCATCAAACTCAAAAGCTATTCCTAAATTGTTTTAAATCAAGGTCGTGTAGTGAACCAAAAGAAGGCTGTAAATATTCAAGGACCATGAATTAAACAAAGACTAAGGTAGCATTACTGTAGGTCAGAAATTTACCATCACTGCATAGTGTTCAAACCAGTTGGAAATTTAAAGAACAGACTCGCTTAAAAATTTGAGAGCTAGTATTATAAGTTTATTTTTATACACTTGAAAAGATCAATAACATCTTGACATAGAGTACGAGCAGTTTTTAAAAACCTTTTGGAAATAATTGCAATTTTGGCTGCATTACGATAAATTGATTTGTTTAAGTATCTTACAGATAAATCAGTGACTACAGGTTTATGAAATAATCCTTCAGCTGTTTCAAAGAGCTGGCTTTTCTCAAGTAAGATCTTCACTTTCAGTATCAAAGCGAAAGTTTTCGGTCACTTGCAGTATGTTTCAGATAGCTTAGTAAGTATATTAAAATAGTATAAAAGACTAAGTATGTTGAAATTATGAAAGGCATTTGTGGTTGCGCAACCTCTTGATAGTATAACATGCTGGAAATAATCGATAATATCGATAAGGTTTTCAGTCCAGGATCCGGTTCAAACCGACTTCAACTCCAAGTCCAAAACTGATATACCGTTCATGATGTTGAATGTTAGATGTGCACAGTGTGAATAGCCTATAAGCCGCGCTAACTGTAAGGCGCTTTTAAATTCTCCTTTTAATATTTATTCTTTATCACATACATTTTCGGCAGCGTTGGCCAATTCGGTCTAACGTGCCCTGAGTAAGTTAAGTCTCTAATTTGATCTTAAAGATTTAAGTTGATACTCAGAACTCGAAGCAGGCATTTCGGTCCTAACTCTCTCGCATATTTCGCTTACTAGAACTCGTAGCAAATGCATTGCTTAGTTGTTTATTGGAAGTTTCTGAAGACTGTCGGTCGTTCAGTTTAAACTAGCGGGCATTTTGTGTCCCATTTCCACACGCAATCACTTTTTCGTTAACTCGCTTCGCCGCGGACTCTGTCCCTAATCTTGCTTATTTTCGCATTAATTGAAAATTGTGGTTTTTATTGGAAATTGTATCCACTTAATTTGGAAATAAAGTGGTATAAATTCGCATAAGCAAAGCTAGTAACAAAGCTTTATAGCTCAACGTTAGGACTTCTTTTTAAAAATTATTTCAATAACAAGTCAAATGGATAACAATATTATACCTTAAACAATATTATACCTTATAACACCTTAAAAAATATATATTTTCTGGCGTTTTCAAATTGGCTTTCTTTGATCTTTGGCGTATACTCGTTTCAAAAATTGTTTTCCATGTGCCTTTCACTCCTCCAGCAAACCAATTTACAATTATCATCTGCCAACCCACTGGATGGTAATTTCTCCAGCTTTAACTCCAATTAGAACAGAACTGGGTCCTCTACCGCAATGGCAACTCAATTTTCCATACACACACACACTGACTCACCACATGGAACATTCCTTTATCCTCGAGCTGACTTTGGCTGATTACGCGCCATTTAAATAAATTCATTACCATACCAAAACCAAACCCAAACCCCAAGCCTGAACTCACTAAGCAAAGTCATTTAATTTGATCATTACAAAACTATCAGAGTGTCGTGTGTGTGTTTGTGTGTGGGAAGTTGTGCCCATTGCATGATGTGGTTGGTATTATTATTACCCCAAGACCTTTGAATTATTCATAGACGAAAAACGCACTGTTCTACATGGTACCTCCCCCCACAATTTATTCATTTACGGAGGTCTTATATTATAGTTTCTTATTTATTTCCCTCCCCTCCTACAATAATTTCCACCTACGCATTGTCTTGCGAGTCGCTCATTTACATACACAATTTATTCCCCTTCCACTTTGTAACTCCTTTTTGTTGACATGACTTGGTCTGGCTGACTCTGAATCAGGCGAAAAATGGAATTGAATTGTTTATTTATGCCAAACAATTCACGAAAAAGGATTGCAGGGGAATGTCACACAGGTCTCTTTCATTTAAGAGATATTTTCCCCCAATTTGTTATGCCACGCATGCTGTTTATTCGCAGGCGTTCCTTAGAAGAGGGGGCGAGTCTTGTGGTAGGTGTGACTGCAGAAAATGTTGCTACAAATGAAATGGAACAGACGTCGCGACGTCTTGTCTCTTTTAAGTGCCTCGCCCAAAAATTATGCGTTTCTCAAGTGAAGCTTCATGAGTTTCTCTTTTGACTAGGAAATGGTTTTCAGCAAATCCTTAAGGTGTGTGTGAAAGGGAATAGAAGTGTGGAAAACAAGAAGAGGATGCACTTCGCCCTTCACTGTACATGGAACACCTACCTCAACTAGGCTTCTAATGACTGTGATTGTTATTAAGAAACTTTTATTCACATTTTAAGAATTTAACTGTTCTGGTTGCGAACCTTTCACAGCTTTGCAAAATCGTTTGATGGCCATATAATAAAGTAAAGTAAAAGTAAAATGGCTTGTCAAGTTGACACAACCCCCAAAGGGCCAATGCCGAGCTTCTCTCAATCTCTTGGCTTGTGCGCTTCTAATTTTCGCACAAGAGAAAGGACCTACAGTTTAACGCCGAATCCGAATGGCAGTTTGAGAAGCTTTTCATGGCTAATTACTACAAAGCTGGCGCCAACAGCAGAGAGGGGTGACCGGGTGTAAAGTTTATTCAAAGAAAAAAACATTTTATTAGATGATCCGTGGCGGGATCGAACCAACGACCTCTTGCACAGCGGTCGCGCACCCTAGCCGCTGAGCCACCCAGCCACCTACATATGATAAATTACATATTTTAAAAATGTTTGTAATGATTTCGGTTATGTCTAGAAATGTAATGAAATGTCCATAGCCAATCCCTTTTTTAGAATTTATTACTTACTATCAGAATCCCGTCGTGCGTTGCTACGCCCCTTTAGACAATCACTTCTTCCGTCTACATTGGCCATCATTCCATCAAATATCAAAAATTAGCTATCGTTTACAGATGATGCAAATCTAAGGAAAAGATTAGAACAAGAAGATTGCAATCAATTTAAGGCTGCACGATACACCATATTTTTGTTTTCTGCCCTGGAGCGTAAATGAAGAGTGCGGTTGGGCCGTGTGAAAAACCTGACATTTACAGATTTGTGCCACACGCTTCCAGCGACTGCCGAAGTGACTTGGATATAATCATTGCATGTGATCATTCACAAGGATATGAAAGCTCCGTGCTTGCACCTGTTCTATGGAACGCCATTTATGATGGGGTCCTCCGAGTCTCTCTCTCACCAGGACTGCACTTGGTGGGCTTTGCGGACGATGGGGGACTTGTTGCTGTAGGCAAAGTGCTTGGAAGGACCGAACTGTCGTGCAATCCACAGTGGCTTAGCGCGGCGGGTCTCAAGCTTGCGGCGGAAAAGACAAAGGCGCTGCTAATAAGCAGACAAAAAAGGTGGAGTCCGCCTGTGTTAAATCAATAGCATAACATTGAAATCCAAAAGAGCCATTAAATACCTTGGGGTAATGCTGGACACCAGGCTATGCTTTCGAGAACATCTGGCTCACGTCGGAAACATGTTACATGTTGAACAGGCGCGGAGCTAAACAGGGGCGAAGAATACTTTTGGCGAGTGTCACTAAGACCACTGTTTATCGTTCTATGGAGCTCTCTAGCTACATGAAAGGCGTATGTGGGACTTACCGTCTAAGTGCGCTTAGGGTTATTTCAGCTTATCGTACAGTTTTGGAAGATGCGGTCTTGGTCATTGCCGGGATGATTTCACTTAACGAGCTGGTTACAGATGCAAATAAGAGTTAGCGGGCTTCACGGTTGAGTGGCTCAACTCAAGCCAATCAGTAGCAAACAGCAGCAGGAAGCGAGGCAGCGGAGCATCCAGAAGTGGCAACAGGGTCCGCTAAGGGTCACTGGACCCATAACCTAATTCCTAGATGTTTGCCATGGCTGTCAAGGAAGCATGGTGAGGTGCGAAGAAGACCCTGTGGAGGACAAGTGTGTAAGGTTTCACACTGAAAGGGGGTAATTATCCAGGGTGATGAGCGGAGAAATAAAACACTCAAAGAAATGTTTTTTCTTGTTTTTAAAAATTCGCCTTAATTCCCATTATTATGCCCTTAAAGAGGCTATTATAAAATTGTTCGGTTGTTTGTAACGCATAGAAGAAAGCATCTCCGACCACATAAAGTTTATATATTCTTGATCAGCACGACGAGCTGAGTTGATTTAGCCCTGTCTGTCTGTTTCTATGCTATCTCCTCCTAAATTTTTAAAGCTTTCTTTACCAAACTTTGCACGAAGTCTTTTTGTACAAATTCGCTTCACATTTGTCGGAACCGGGCGGATCGGAAGACTATAGCATATAGCTTTTAAAAGAACGATCGGAAGAAAAACTAGTTTTAGTGAGAAAAACTTTTTTGTTTTCAATGGAAACGCTTCCAAACTTCGTACTTTGATATGCTTCCCCATGATTCCATTAAGTTTGGTAGAAATCGAACATCGAAATGTAGTCTGAGGTAGAAAAATTTTTTGTTTTTCAAGGGAAATGTCATTAAATGTGCATTTATTTATATGGTATGCTTTCACATAGCTCTACAAAGTTTTGTCAAAATCGGATGATTGTACCATATACCTCAGAAAAATTGATATATGTGCAAAAATTTGTTTTTTTGCCATTTCTTATGAACAAATAACGGTACATTTGATTTCAGTATATTCATTCTCATCATCTTCATGTCGTTTTGCCAAGTGTTCACTTCTTATGACCTCCAAGTCAATGGTACCTATGCTATGAAAGAAGCGAGAGAGTCAAGCTTCTAATAAGAAAATTGATATATGTGCAAATTGAGCTTTTTGTCTTTTGAGGTCAGCTCCGTCCACAATAATTGCCATTACTGTGCCAACACATTGAAGAGGTGTTTGAGCAATAATATAGATATGTCAATCCAGGCCGTTTGGGGTGTCAAATTTTAATTACAGGAAAAAGTGCCCCATAAAAGAGCACTCTCCCATTAAGAGCAGATAGAAAATCAAACCGTACATGAAGCGGGTATAAAACTTGGCGTAATCTCAGGTCTAACAATCTGCCCTCATAACATAATAACCATCTTTTTGAAAAGTCCGATAAAATATAGCTAAAACAGCCGCAAGGCTGCTATACCCAAGGTGGATGAGCGTACCAACAGACTTAAAAGGACTCTAGCCACTAATGAAATGATGAGCTGCGCTTAAATAAAAGCGGAGCTAAATCTTCCAATATGTCGACAACACATAGTTACAGCAAATTTGCCGAAAGGAGTGCTATCTTTAGTATCAGCCGTGCCTCTGGCAACATCACAAAAATGCGTGCATGGCGTTTTACGAAAAGTACAAGCATTGGGACAAAGAATTCGAAAATTTCAGAAAAAAGTTGACCCAAGACGGATCAGATAGACATCATGAATATTGGAGAGTAATGCGACATCCCCGACAGATTTACTACAAGCTCAACTATAGTAGTGATTTCTTATCACATTCGTGAAAGAGTTCTATGGGGACAAATGGATGTTTCCACAAGATAACGCTTCCATTCACATTGTCCGGCATACCAAGGCACATATCAGCTCCCATAATATTCCGTTGTTACAGTAGCCGGTATTCAGTCCGGATCTAAATCCAATTGAGGATCTGTGGGGCTTTATTTCTGCAGGAATATTTGGCGCTGCAAAGCATTACGACACTCTGAAGCTGCTAGAAATTGAAAAGTTGTTGGAAAATATTGACTTGAGCGGCTTACAAAACTAAGCCCCGACCATTACAGTTATTGGAAAAATTAAAGGCAGCCCAATTTCAAATTTAAGTTATCTCCAGACTACATAAAGTGTTAAGTTCCTACGTAAAATTTAAAAAATATGACGCTTTTTTAAAATTGCACATATAGAAATTTTCTATGAAATATTTTTTTGTTAGTTTTTTTTGTTACTGAATTGTTAAAAATTAAATTTGCTTCTGTTCTTATATAATTTCAAAATGCAATATCCTTGTAAAAAAAACAACATCACAAATGAAAAAGATTGAAAAGGAAAACAGCAAAGCCAAAGATGTAAGCACATTTATCAATTTTACTAAGGAAGCTGCAGTATGAATGATCGTTCGAATAAGAAATTCTAGTGAGAAAAACTTCTTTGTTTTAAATGGAATCAACTCCACTAAGTTTGGTCGAAATCGGACATCAATATAGTATAGCTCCCATATAAAAGTAAGGTCCGAAAAGTAGACTTGTTTAGAAAAACAAACTGCAAGGGTACACAAACTTCGGCAGAGTCGAAGTTAACTTTCCTCTATTTTTATACCCTAGAAAAGCATTTCCGTCCACATAAAGAATATATATTCTTGATCAGCATGACGAGCTGAGTTGATTTAACCCTGTCCGTCCGTCTGTTTCTATGCGATTTTTTCCTTCAGTTTAAAAGCTATCTTCACGAAACTTTCCACGAAGCCTTGTTGTACAAATACGCTGCACAAGTATCGGAACTGGCCGGATCGGATGACTATAGCATATACATAGCTGCCAAAGGAAAGATCGACTTATAGAAAATTTCTAGTTTTAAGACAGTATTTTCTTAAACTTAGAAAGCATAACCCGAAAACTGCATTTTTTAAAACGAAATTTCTTAAACTTAGAAATTTGGTTTTAGAAAATTTTACTTTATTCCCTTCTTCCTTAGTCTAGTATTTTGGATGAAAATATATAGATTCAAATGGCAGGTAAAAGATATATTAAACCACTTTAAGTGTCTATTAGAATTTGGTCATTTCCGATTCTCAGCAGTTCTGTGGAGAAGTCTTTGGCGACTCTATCCTATTTCAGGAACTCGCATATTTAAGCTCAATGAGACGTGCGTTTAATTTATCCGCCGCTGTTGATTTAGGAAACAAGGAAAACGACGATTATTGTTCCGCATATCTTTTAATGTTCATTTTAATTTACAATTTTTCAACACTTTTGCCATGACTGATTGTTTTTTAGATATTTCAAGACAGGATTTTCGTTGACTTGCAGGTTTAACGGAAGCTTCAGTGCTAAATATGCTGTTCTTTTAGCACCCAACAGTGTTGGAGCAATTTCGGTAGATGCGAGAGTTAAAGCAATGTTCAATTCAATAACAGTTTAAAACGTGGCGCAGTGGGCGGTCATTCCATTTGACAGCTCAGCATATCGTTGATTTGTTTTAATTTTCCTGTAGCTCACAATTTTCAAATGCAGCATTTTCGTTTGCTTGCTTTCTTTGTTTTAGCTATTTCAAATGTAAATTGTTGATAAGTAGAAGCTTTATGTGAGATTTATACAATGTAATGATTACCTACAGTTCAGTATTTTTGGTATCGTGAAAAGGTTATGTCGCAGCACGTCTAACGGAAGAGGAACGTGCTATTGAGGGCCTACCACGCCACCTGTTGAGAATTTTCCGAGTTTTCTTTTTTCAAACCCACAGAATGAAGTATCCAATTTGGTCCAGTCGCTTTCAAGCTTTAAGCACACTAACAAACCACGATCCATTTATACATACATAGATTATTTATAAGTTTATGAAGGCAAGTGAATCTCTTTAGCCTAAGCTCATTTAACAGAAATCTCCTTAAGCTTTCGGTCCTAAGGATTTGCCGCCTCATTAGGGTCATCTTTCGCCCGCCAAAATAAAAGACTTTGGCAACAAATGAGCTCATCGTTAAATAAATGGCACAACAATCCGAATCAACCAACTAATGTGTGGCGGTGCCTAATGACCCTGCCGCCCCGAGATCCTTAATAGGTGTATCCCTAATGCATTTTTAAGGGACTACCGGGCCACTTCAAAGCTGCCCTCCGGCTGTTGTATAAACTTAATTAAATTTAAATTTGTATTTAATATGTCTCATTCCTTTTCGTGTCTTCCAGGTGCTCACCTTTCTGATAGACTCGTCGCGTTTTCGGTATCCAGAGCGTGCCATTGTCTTTCTGGCCGTTTGCTATCTCGTCGTGGGTTGCGCCTATGTGGCTGGACTGGGTGCCGGCGATTCCGTCTCGTGTCGGGAGCCATTTCCGCCGCCCGTCAAGCTGGGACGCTTGCAGATGATGTCCACCATCACCCAGGTAAGAGATCAGCGAAGTTTTCTGGTTTGCCATTTTTTATTTACCAACTTCCTTTTGACTCCAGGGCCATCGTCAGACCACCGCCTGCACCGTATTATTCATGGCATTGTATTTCTGTTGCATGGCCGCATTTGCCTGGTGGTCATGCCTGGCATTCGCCTGGTTCCTGGCCGCTGGCCTCAAATGGGGCCACGAGGCAATTGAAAATAAATCTCATTTGTTCCATTTGGTTGCCTGGGCGGTGCCCGCACTGCAAACGATATCCGTGCTGGCTCTGGCCAAAGTCGAAGGTGAGTAATAATCCTCTTCATGAAAGATTATGACAAGGGCTTGACCTTGAACTTTGCCACACACACACACTGCGCCCATATTTGATGAGAAGTCCCATCATAAATTACTGGCACTTAATAGACGCACAGCCTAACAACGAGCCGCTAGGCCCCAAGTTCCAAAGCAATTTCATCGTGTAAGACGAAACCGTCATTAGACATCATTTGTGGTATTAACTGTATCTATTTCGACGATGCCCCAAAAAAAAACAGAACAAAAACATAAACTCGAATGAAAACCCCAAAATGTAATGAAGCACTGAAATGGACAGTGGGGGAAAATGGGTGATTTTTAGTTAATAAAAGTGACAAAAACTGATCATAAACTGCTGAAGATATTTTTATTATCTATAAGCCTCATTTTTTTTATGTAAGACATCTTGAATTTCGGAACGAGGGTTTTAGTAGGAGTAAAATTTGATTTCAGCGTCACGCGTCACTCTGATATGCCATATTTTGTGGTGTAGTTGTTAAGCGTTTGGTGGTGGTCGTGTAGGGTGTGCAGTGGGAATCTGGTGACCCGGCACACACACAGACCCGCAGAATCGTAGACTAAATATCGAGTACTTGGTATCGTGTACTTAGAATCGAGTATAGAGTTTCGAATTAGTATCAAGTACTTAGATTCAAGAACTTGGAATCTAGTTCTGAGTACCGAACCCTGAATATCGATTACTTAGTATTGAGTACTAAATATTAAGTACTTAGAATCGAGTGCTGAGTATCCAAAGCTGGCGACAACCACAGTGATGGGTTGACCAGATGTGTAAGTTTATTCAAAGAAAACTTACCTTAGGCTTTTCGAGGCGGGATCAAACCCACGCCTCTTGCCCAGCGGTCGCGCACACTAGCCGCTGAGACATACCCTAAGTATTGAATACTAATTATCTAGTACTTCGTTTCGAGAACTTAGTATCGAGGTCTGAGAATCGCGTATTTAGTATCTAGTACTTATAATTAAGTACTGAGGTCGGTGTATCGAATTCTCAGTATCGAGTATTGAGTATCGAGTATGTAGTAAACCACATAATCAAATAAACGAAAGGCGGGGCATATCGTATACAACATATTTCACATCAAGGCCTCATGAGTGTTGGCTGTTTTAAACAGGTCGCTAAAGCCCATACACATACACATTTCATAATAGCCCTCTAGTACGGCTGGGGTCAGTCACAGTATTTGCATCAACCCAGCGTTGCTCTTTGTACGGTGATGCGTCCTGACGACAACGATTGAGGCTTATGTCGCTTTTCTGCATGGCATTTCGTCTATCGAGCGTCGCTCGAGTAGTGATGTACCTAGCGTGCCTGGAGAGTCGTTTACGTATTGAGCGGACATCGCCTTTCCAAATACGTCAGTCGAATACATTGAAAGGGGTATAAGGGTGGGTCGACGACAGTCACAAAATCGTCGACGGAACGTTAATACAGCGTTGGTCTGCAGTACTAGAGGGAGTATTCTCGCAGTAATGTTTCTAATAAAAACCTTAATGGTTTCTCTATTAAACAAATAATAAATACCTTGGTATTTATAAAGGGCATTTCAATGCTTTAAAATCTTACAGAGCTAAAAATACGACCAACCAACCTTCAAAGATTTAAAATATTGGAGAAGCTTCAAGCTAAAGTCAGAGCTAAAAATAGAAAAAAATGGGATCTTGAATTCTTACAATTAGCAAGCTTTAACTAGCCGCTTAGCTTAAATAAATAGTTATTTAAATAGGCCTTGTTGGTGTAAGCATTTGAAGCTCACTGGTGAGATGTTGCCGGAAGGCCGTCGAAACAGTCTGGCTGAGTAATCAAATCTGCCCATATGTACAAAATCTTTGTTGGTTTTTGGTGATAATTGAATTATAATTAATCCTTCACCTTGAGACGGCTAACAACCACTTTGAATCATTTTTTTTTTTATTTATTAGCTTATCTAGGTTTTATTGTGTCTTTGGTGGTACTTAGTAGTACTAACTTAATACTCAAAAGAACTGTGGTCTGCCATATAAGCAGGGAAGTTTCCACTGGCGTGAAAGAAAACTTTAAGAGAAAGCCTTTTAAAAGCTTTCATTCTTTGTTTGCTCGGCCGCTAACGACGACCGTTTCGCTTTGTTACAGTTACAAATCGAGTACCTTTAATCCTATTTTATAAGTGAACTTCCCCATTACCTTAGAATGATTTACTAGACTAAGACTATTTATAGTTTTCTTTTTGAGAAGTAAATCTATAAAATGTTAGTATCTCTACTCCAATAACAAGTGATTTATAATATTCTTAAATTTCCTTTCACATTTTTATGCCTTTCCTTCCATCACTTTAGCCCACTGTTCCCACTTTTCTCCAGCAACAGTGTGTGTGTGTGCCGTCTATTTCACAGTCATTTTGTGGTTCAGTTAAAAATGGGCCTAAGGTATTTGGGTTTGGGTTCTGAGCTCGAGAGTTTATGCCCGCGATTTCTAAGCAATTTAATGACCTTACGTGGTCTAAAACAGACACGAAATAAATCTTTTTTTGTGGGCAGCAACATAAAAAAAATGTTAAACAAAATGACAGCTAAAATGGTCACGTTAAAGTGCCGTAAAAATACGTTGAAGTTGCGTTTTCTTTAATTTCTGTTCCTGCAGTGGGTCAAAGAACAGAGCAAAAGACGTTAACTAATTCGCTTAATGCGAGAGAGAGATTTTTCGTAGGCCATTCGCTGGGCTCGCTTCACATTTTTGGGGCTTAATTAGATTGCGGCTTAATGACTCAATTGTGTTTGGCATTATGGCGCATTAGAAATGGTAGCAGAGCAGTTTGTCTGTCCCTAACCCGTCCCCTCCTCTTCTTCAATTTCCAATATGACCAGGCAGTAATTAAATACAGCAGCACATGATTATGGCTTGTTAGTCAAATCGAATGAAAGTCATGAGCAATTTGGAGGAAGAGCAAGGGGTTGCTCTGTTGATGGGCCACTTAGTAATATCCCAAAACATTACCATTAACCCGGCATTGTTGTTTGGCTTCTTGGTGGGTGTCCAAGTGAGGTTAGGTGAGGAAGCTTAACCCTGGGATTATGGCGGTCAATTGGGAAATGGAAATTAGCAAAGCTCGCGTGCGCACGCTCTGATTGAGCGTGAATGAAAATTAGCACTAGGATTGAACATTTAATAAGAATTAGTGGACTTATGAAAATATTTTAGTATTTTATATAAAAGTCATCTATTGACTTTACGTTTCTAAATTCTGAGACAAATTTGAAGAAATATTTCTATGACAAAATGTTTTTAGCACGTTTACCATATTCCATTCCTCCAGTTATAGTATGGAAAATCCTGCCCAATAATCTCTGGCAAAATTAGAAAATCAAATTTGATCTCATAAAACGCCACTTTAAAATGATAAAGAATCGTTTTCTTATTTGCCTTTTCCCCCTAAACTGAATCTCACTAATGCATGCAAAATGGCAAAGCCATAAAAAACATATTTTCCCTCCCAACACTTTCGCATTATAATAAAAAAAAGAGAGATGAGAAAACATTAAAAGGCAGAGCCAAACAATTTATGAGCAAAATCTTTGCCTGAAAATGATGACTTAATGCACTCCATAGACGCCACTCCTCGGGTATCTTGAAGGCGAAAAAGCGAACGGTAAATGTGTAAATGGAATGGAAACAGGCTCCAAGATCCATTCAGAAACCATTCAACGACAATTAATGTTAAATTTAAAAATACATTATTTTAATGTGTCGTCAGTTGGCTGGCTGGCTGGCTGCCTGGGTGTGATAGCGGAGAGCGAGAGGGCGAGTAAAAGCTGTTGCTTGAGCAAACATAGACCGAGGAGACGAGCCTCGTAGCTCCGCCGTCGGCTACGTGCATTGAATTTGTAATTTGCGCACGTTTCGTTGCAAACATTGAATAATGCTCACAGATAGGAGGAATACCCTTAACCATTCCCCTTCATCGCCACCACCCAACAAACACTTCTTGTCAAGTAAATAAACGAACACCCAAAATGGGAAGCTTCCAATTTGTATTGACTGCGTAAAGCGTTGGCAGCTCATTTGATAGATTTTTGCCGGTATTCTTCTTCTAAGTATGATTCACCTGCGAAAGATTTTCCTCCTTTTTTATTGTTGTATTTTGGTCAAACATTTAATTTATGTTAAATGCCTGGACAGCAATTGATTTGTGTTTAGCATATAAATTAGCCTCTTAGGTTAAGCCAATTTTTTTTTCGACTCTTGATATTGAGCTTAGGAAAACTTACCAATTTACTTAAGACAAATTTACAAAACACTAGGTATACCGGTATGAAATGAGCGTTTTTTTGTGAAAATAAAACACAAATTATTAATGGGAAAGTAAAAAACATTTTATTCAAAGTATTGGCCATTGTATTCTACACATTTTGACCACCTTTCTGGCAATTTGTGGATAAAATTGTTCGTCTTTTAAAGCAAACCAACCAGACACCCAATTTTCGACCTCCTCGTAGGAATGAAAGTGCTGCTCAGCCAATGCGTGTCCCATCGATGAAAACAAAAGGTAGTCGGAAGGAGCCAAGTCTGGTGAATACTCTGCAGCACTTTTCTTCAAATGAAAACATTAAATTAATGCTTTCCGCAAATCATCACTTTCTGGTACAAAATTCGACATTTTTAACACGATGAAAACATATGATATTGTCTGTTCAATGACTTGATGTATACTTAATATGTTTCACAATCATAGCAAACAAAAAAAAACCCACAATGTTTTTACTTGACGCTCACTTCAACGGCATATGGGGCGTTATAAGCAAAAAGAAATATTTTTTGATAAGATGTCTCCGATTTGGATGACAATTGACCCAAAGGAAGCTTATTTTGAGAAAAGCTCAACCCCAAGATTTGGGCTTTTTGGAACTTTAAAGGGTCAAATTGTGAATTTTTAAAGTTTTAAATAACTCGAAAACGGTTTTAGATAGAGCTTTGGATTTTTTTCCAAATGTTGAGGATTGAAAATCCCCTTTGAAAATAATTTTGAAAATTTGTTTGTTCAAACATTTCTTAGCAAAAAAATAATTTGTTCAAAAAACTAAGCCCAGCAAATAAGAATCATCCTTCAAAAAATTTGAAAAAAAAGTATATGTAACAGCCTCATCTTTTTCAAATATTTTGAGCGGCTGATTATGTCGGTAACATGAAAATTGAGGAAGTTATAGCCCGGGTCCCTATGATTCTTATAAGAGCGATTATATTCAAGCTAGAGCTGGCTGCTCTTGGAACATATCCCCGCCCATTTCTTCAATTTAGAAACCTTCGCGGGCAAGCGTCCAACAATTCCCCAAAGTTTCATTACAAACAAACATTTTGCAAATTTCGCGGTTTTTTGACCATTTTTTGACCATTTCTTCTACTTATAAATTTTCACGGGTAAGCGTCGATCGGTTTAACCAACAAAGACCCCAGCCTCCTACAGGTCGCTGCCCTAATTTTTTACCGGACTAAAGCTCTTCCTTTGATCTTTGTACCCGTTAGTTGTAAAAAGAGTATACTAAAGTCGTGCAAAAGTATGTAACAGGCAGAAGGAAGGACCCCAAAAAGTATATATATTCTTTATCAGCATCAACAGCCGAGTCGATAGAGTCATGTCCGTCTGTCTGTATGAGCACCTAGATCTCGGAGACTAGAAGAGCTAGATCGACCAAATTTTGTATGTATTGTCCCTACGCAGATTAAGTTTATTTCAAATTTTGGCCACGCCCCCTCCCGCCCCCACAATAAAAAAATGTTAAATAACTCCTACAATTTTGAAGATATCAAGATCATATTTTGCAATGTAGTGTATGAGTGTGCCCATTATCTACAATCTGTAAAATTTGCATAAAGATCGGATAATAAGTGGCAGAGTTATAAAGGTTATAAAAAAGTTGCATAATTTTTGGCGCTACATTCTTTGTTTGCTTACATAATGTTGAAATGGTCACATTAATGTTAATGCTCTGTTAATTAACATAAGGAAGGGCTATTAAACACTTATTGCCCTGAGCAACGGGTATATCGAAGTCGGGCAGGAACGACTTTAACTTACGCTCTCGTTTTCTGTAAGCTTTAACGCATAAGCGTTCTTTTCTGGGTCCTGAATTCAATTCCTGAATTCCTGAATTTAATTCAGCCGCTCAGCCTGTTTAAAAAGGTGTGGCTTTAATATATTTTTTTTTTTCAAATTTTTTAGGATGTTTCTGTTTTGCTGGGCTAAGTTTTTTTAAGAATCGATTTTTTTGCAACAAAAAAAATTTCAAAATTATTTTTAAAAGGGCTTTTTAATCTTGAACATATCAAAACTCAATCTTATTCCGTTTTCGAACTATTTAAAATTTTAAACATTCACAATATAACCCTTTTTAGCGGAAAACTTCGGCAAAAAGTTCCATCTAATTCGGATTCGGATACATAATCGCAGAAAAAAATGTTTTTTGCTTGGAATGCCCCATATATACAAAAAAGTTGAGAATTTTAAATTGAACTAGCTTCGCCCAGTGGTCGAAATTAAAGCATGCTTTGATCACACATCTGTGTGAAGCGTGTGTGTATTGGTACAACTTTTAATTCGTTATAAAACATTAACTAATTGCTATTAATTTTTTTTTTTTTGCAATGGCCACATGTAAATTCTTATAAGAAAATATGGTATAAATAATAATAAATAAATGAGAGGGCTGTCTGAAAAATTCTTACAGTATTAATATGTAGATGACTAAGAAAAGTAAGCTAAGAGGACTGTACAAATTATAAAAATTAAAGAAATAAACTCTTGTCTTCTTTCTAAAACTTTAACATAACAAATATGGGTAAAAGTTGTCATTGGTCACCTTATAAAGTGAGAAAAATGTTAGAGAAAATATTAGATTTTTAATTTCGATTGGGTCCTACAAAAAATAACGTAATGTAATAGCATCCCATCACAAGCCTAACCATCCAATGGGCGCAATCGCATTATTAACGAGTCAATAAAAAGGTGAAGAAAAAAGACTAATAAAATTGTGATAACCAGTCACGAAATTTGCAAAATATTCATGAGTTTAGACTATAATGCTGATGGTTAAATAGAGAAAGGGATCGAACGGTCCAAAATGTTTATGGCGTCTTGCAGCCAACACTAGCTTGAATACAGTCGCTCTCATAAAAATCCTAAGGACCCGGGCGACGCCGGGTATTCAGCTGTACTTTTGAGCTTCAAAAGTTGCCAAGCTTGCAAAACAAAATTGCTAGAAATAGCTAAAAATAAATCAAAAGTGGTTAAAAAATGTGACTTAGTGATAAAACCAAGGAAAATATATGTTCTTAAACTAAAATTTAACAATAACTTAACTAATTACTTTTCCCAGCAAGCAAAGCTCGGATCGCTCCAAATTATGTGTCTAAAAAGAGCCGAGGCTAAGAGCTTTTCTGGAGTAAACACATAAATTTTAGGGTTTTCCGAGCAAATTCAGTGATCTCTAAGCACGGTCTCATAAAATGCACTTATGTCTGAGCATTTTCAGAGTTGAAGCTAGCACCCAGCAAGCAAAGTATGGAGCGCTCCTAATAATGTGTCTGAAAAGAGCTAAGCTTAGGAGCGTTTTTGTGGTAAACACATAAGTTTGAAAGTTTTTGCAGCATATTTAGTTCTCTCTAAGCCAGGGCTCATAAAAAGCACTTATATCTGCCGTTGTAATTTTGTTGCAGAAAAAAGCATTGTCTTGGCTACTTTTGGTCAATTGAAGCTAAATAATATCATTTTGATATTTAATATTAAATGGCAGGTAAATGGCAAAAAATTTTTTTTTGGTTGGTCTTGTTTTGTTTTTTCTGTGTAGAAAAGTAACTTCTATGTGTCGCTTATGAGGTTTTTATATGCTTCATTGGGAGGGTAAAAGCACTTATATCTGTGTCAGAAAAGAGTCAGATTAGACTCAGAAATCTTCCACATAAATTGCGACCTTTTTCATAGAAAAAATCGCTGATTCCGGGCTCTTTTTTGAGCACATTATGTCGGTGAATGCTCATAAAAAAGTGTCAGATCACGCGCACATTGCTTGCTGGGTTACTTGCTTGCCTAGAATAGATGAAAGCATACGAAATCAAAGGAAAAGGGTATTTTGGAGTCGGGGCACTCGACTACAGCGGCCTTACTTGTTTTCGTGGCGATTGTAGACCAAAATCTGTCGATGTTCTGCTCTCAAGATTCAATATCGATTCCGGTATGTGAGCTTAAACGTTTATTATTGGTTAGTGATTCCGGTTACGCTTTTGTTCCCTTAACGCTTTTATTTGCTGATTTAAAGGTATCGATTGCTGGTAAAAGTGCATGGCAATTGCCTCTGTTTTATCAGAGTTGGCTTCGTTTGTTCAAACCAAGCTTGACAGGGTCTTGCTGCACTTGGTTTTAGCTTCCTATTTTCAGTAGTTGGGGATTTAATTCCGCTGTCGAATTTCCACACTTTTGGAAAATTTAAGAAAATAAATGCCAGAAGGCGAATTCACAGATCACATCGCCTGCAACAACCATTTATAAAATTGATTTAGTGGGTCATCTCACCATAAATCCCCGATTGGTCATAGATCGACTTACTTGCTTTAACGCTTAAGAAATACAAATGACGAGGTCAACTTTTTTTCATGCACGAAGAAGCGAAATCTCTAGAGATTTGATCCATCTTGCAACTTAAATGGCAGCCCACTTTTTACAAATTTATTCAAACCAAGTCAACAATTTGCTTCACTTGTCTGGCATTTATTATTCTTCCTTTTTCTTATTTTTTGTTGTATTTCTTTCAACAATTATTTTTAATTTAAAACTGGCACAAAAATATGCAAATTAACTGAAAAGATACCAAAAGAAGCCAAGTAGAAAGAAAAAAAAAGCATGACTAAAACGAAAAGAAAATTAACAATTTGTTGCGCTTTTGCAAAATTATATGCCGCGACGTCTAAGAGGAGCAGCGTTTTTCTTTCATTTGTCAAGTTATTACGAGAGGAGAGCCCAGCAGAAAGAAAACAGCCAAATGGCTATGAAATTAACATAATTTATCCAAGTCCAAGTCCGGGACTTCAGTGCTTGAGCATGGCATTAGTGGGCATAGAGAGAACTTATCGAAATGGCATTGAACACCGCCTGGCCTATGAATGATTTATGCCAGGGGAGTGGAAATAGAGCGGGGGTGGTGTGTGGCAAATGCATTTGGTCAGCGAAAAGTGCTTTTGACTCAGCTAAAAAGAAAATTTTATGCAAGTGCAGTCGACAGGCAGCCGGGTTCCCCAAGGGCTTCTGCATTCCCTACATAATCTAATGAGCCACACGAAAAGCTGTAGAAAATACCATAAAGGTTGCCTTGCCAATAATCACACATCAAAAGGGCCAATTCCAAACAAAAAAGACACGCAGACTTGAATGAAATGAAAGAGAATGAAATGAAATGCCAAAGTCAATTCATGCAAGTCACATACGACGCGACGAAGCGCCCAACGACTACAGACTAAATTGACTAAAATTTTGCTGCTAAGGAATTCATAAGCAAAAACCAAAGACTTAAGCTTAAGGAGAGGCAAGTCGAATGGGCAAATGCTCTTTAATTGAAATTAAACCTGGAATACTTCGAAGTCAGAAGTAAAACCACTTACTTTTCCACGATTTTGGCAATCCATCGAATTGCGGCCTGCATTTGTCATAAGCCAAAGAAAAAGCAGCAGCCAGAAAAACTTATTTCTCACAACAGACAGAAAAGAAAAGATAAGGCCAAACCAATTAACACACAGACAGCACACACATGTAAAATCGTGGGTACAGATTGAAAATCCACGCTAAATGATCAAACTGACATTGTAGAGTCTTTCTAAATCAGCGTTGTTCAAGAAGAGCGAGGACAAAGAGTGAGAGTGTATGGGTGTGCGATATTAAAGCGACACAGCCCAGCTTTGAACTGCCCTCAACGACGGCTGAGCAGCGAATGAAGGCAAGGAGAGCGCCGCTTACGCTCATATGCCCGATTTCAGCATGCGCTCGGCTCGTGTGCGTGTAAATAGCCGATTGCGCTCGGCCCCTGGGGGCTATGGAAGAACATCCATAAGAATATAAATTGCTCGAGCTGGTTAGCATTTTCTAACATGAAGCCAGGCAGGTATTAGGAAAGAGCATTTTTCTCTTTTCATTTTAAAATTCTTGAAAACGTCTGAATATCTAGAATTTCTATAGCATTTTCAAAACTTTTAAAAATATACCTACACTTTCTAAGAAAAGTTTTTCCTTGTGTATTCAATTTCCCGCGGCCCCACAGCCAAGTTATTAAACTCAATTCCCCGAGAGGGTATGCTCTGAAAACACTGAAATGGAATTCAAGAAAACGACAAAAGGTACTGAAGAAACGAACAACGCAGTTATTGGCCAGGGCAACAACTGTTGACCAACTCGCAGGACAACAACAACAACTACAACAACAACAATGTGCGTTGAATGGCATGCGACAAAAGTTACGCGCACTTTGGCGCGTAAAACCGGTAGCTAAAATGGCTGCCAATGACGAAGATGACGGCGATGGCGACCAGCGACAGCAAAAGCAGCAGCAAAAGCGTGGAAGCGTGCGTGAGCCCCGCCGCGTGGAGTCCGCAACTGATACGCTGTCTGAGATACCGCGATGTTGTCGCTACATTGGCTACATGACTACATGTGGCCGCTATTGCCAGCTTGTTGTCATGGCTACTGCAGTCAAAAAGAGAGGGAGCAAGTAAGAAAGAGGAAGAGCAGGAGAGAAGTCGATGTCTCTTTTCATATCTTTGATTACGTTTACAATTTGGCACTTGTACAGAGTCCTTTCATATCTTTGCTCCAAGGAATACTCTTCAAGAGTGTTTGAAACGAAAGTTATTAGATTTGTTAAAAATAAATTGAGTTTTTATTGAACTTAGAATCAAAAATAAACTTTGAATTAGGAATTGAACATGTTTTGAGCCAAGTAATTGTAGTGGTGAAACCCTTTATCAGTGCTGAATTCTGGTCTGAGATTTAGGTATAAGTCGAATTTATTGCTTTTTTCATATTATCTCAGTTCAGCAATGAAATCCAAGGAACATGTATGTGATTAGGGAACAGACCGAAAAGGTTTGTTGCAGTTCTGATTTGCGTTTTTTCTTAGACTAGAATGATCCTTAAATTCGCCGCGTAATTATACTCCGATCCTATAAACTATATATCTCTGGCAATATGGCATAATATCTTAACTCGACTTATGTCAAAATTCAGATATTAATACCAATGTATTCCTCGGGTTCAATTCTATATTGTGTCAAATTTCCACACCAATCGGATGACTGGTTATAATGAAATGACGGAAAAACAAATCATCATAAGTTGTGAAAAGTCTAAATAAATAACGTTCTGTAAGTCCAAATAATAAGCTGACAGCTTGATTCTTTCAAAAAAACTACACTTCAAGCTATAACGCTTCCAATCTGTAAGACATTTCCACTTTACCATCAATCACATTTTTCACAAATTCATTAAAAGTTATGAATTTCTCTCCTGAAAAATCAAAAAAACACACTTCTGCAGTTTTGCCTTAATGCCAGAGATATATTCTTGATACGTTTGCCCGTCTGCCTGACAAATCTCAGAGATGGTAAGAGATAGAGGTTCGACACGTATGGAACATACTTGCAGACAGATCAATTTTATTTTGAAGAATTTGAAGAAAAATTCATTTCTCCCACAATATTGCAGATAAATGTTTCGTACCTTCTGTGCATATTTAGTAATCAGCTTTTATCGCTTCGCCAGATAATTGGTAAAGATCGGATGAGCGAAAGTAAAGTTATGATCAAAAGAAATGATATAATGAGTATAATATAATGAGCTGAGATTCGCTGGAATTAAGGATCGTTATACTTAAAGACAGGTATTAAAGTTTAAGATTTAACCGAATTTCGGTCGATCCAAAATATAGAGTGCGTTCTTGGCATTGTTGGTATTGCCTTATTTACGAAAGCTCGGAAAAAATTCGGTTCACTTGGCCTTTAAACTTTGATATACTCAGGGGAATAAATGTTTTGAACACTTCCCTTATGTTTATTAACAGACCATTAACATTATATTAACACGGAGCTCATGCTGTGCCGCAAAGAAAGCAACACTTTTTAAAACCGTTAGCACTCTACCATTTATTATCCGATCTCTATGAACATTTCAATTCAAAATATGAGCTTGATATCTTCAAAGCTTTAGGAGTTAACTAAGAGTTTTTAGGGAGGGGGCGTGGTAAGAAGTTGAAACAGCGGATTTGCTAAGGACCTGAGTTTGGTAAACATCAAGTCTTTTCACCTAAATTTGGCTAATTTTCTATTAATTATTTTCCAACTCCACTCACCCAAAAAGATCGGTCTCGCTGCCGGAAAAACTAATAACGGTTGACAACTAAAAATCTGCACAAACGGATCTTTTTGAAAATTTGACAGTTTGTTTATGACTACATATATAAAAGATTTGCATATTGGAAGGACCTTTTTTACCACCTTCCTTATTTTTTCCAAAAAAACACTCCCCCCGCCTCCCCCCCTTTTTTTTCCTCCGTTTTCCCCCCCCAAAAAAAATACTTCTTTTTTTTTTTTTTTTTTTTTTTTTTTTTCCCCTCTTTTTTTTTTTTAAAACCCCAAAAAAAAAAAAAAAAAAAATAAAAAGAAATGCGGGGGTGTTTGTTGTTTTGTTCGGGTTTTGTCACCGACATTGTACAGTTTGTATTTGGTCAGGTGTGTAACTTGGTGCTCTTTGCTTACGTCTGGCAACAATATTATTCTTTTTCAGCACTTAACTGATGTGTTGTTGGCTGCAATTAAATTTTCTGGCTGCATCTCGTTGACTTATGTTGTCTTTGTTGTTAAAAAAGCTGGGTTAGCTTTCTGACAGCTTGGCCGGTCATAATGTTTGCTTTCCGACAATTTCATACTTTATTATTTTTCGTTGCAAAATACTATAAATAATGCGTTTGGACTTGCCCTCTTGGGTAAAATGGTTTACTGTAAACACTTTACTTTTGTCAGCGTGCATTTTGTAGAATTTTACAGCATGATGGCGACTACTTGTCAAAAATTTTGTCAGGGGGGCATGAAAACGTGTTGACTGGAGAACAAAGAGAAAGAAATGTCATCCCGAAAGTTTTTATGTAAAGCTCAGCTAAGGGCGCGCTCTCTCAAAATTTGTGCAGATTTTTAGTTGTCACCCGTTACTTGGCTGTAATGAGGTTGGCTTTTGGGTAGCTTTATATTCACCCCCCCCCCCCACAAAAAACGCAAGTCTTTCGATTACTTCGATTGTCTCTTTGACTTTTCAAATACTAAGGAAGCCTCTTTTCCAAACTTTTGTCCCTTCTCAAAAATGACAAATTCCTTTTGATCTTCAAGAATTTATCTTATATCGCAAATTTTCCTCATTGTCCCCTCCATTTTATCCAGAGTTTGTCCCCTCGCATTTTATCCAGAGTATGCCACTCTTCGGTTTCCTTTAAAATTCCTGCTCTTCCATCCATATTCATTTAGCTTGTTTATTACATTGTGTTTCGGTTTTTTATTCACGCATCTCTTGTGCGCGACGGCAAACAGCCGCTGCTGTATTTCGTTCTCTTGGCAGATTGTTTGTTTGATTTCATTTTTATATTTTGTTTATGCCACATAAAGCCACTGAGTCAGTTGTTATTCCTCCCATCACAGTACTGCTACGTGCTCCATTTGCCTAATGTCATTTTTATTAGTTTTCATTTTGTTGTTGTACAATTTTGATTGCTTTTCCTATTAAATAATTGAGCGCTAGTCATAAATTGCGCTCTTGAGCCAAAAATTCATTAACCCTAGATTATCAATCTCTCCTTCTTTTGTCATATAATTAAGTAAAACTAAAAATTCATTCTAACGGCTTGGATCATTATAAACTCATATTTGGTCGGCTTCGGTGGTCCCCACTAATTTGTAGCAATTAAAATCATTAATTCAAATTAATATGAACAGAACAAAACTCTGTTTTTTGGACGCTCAAGGGCAACAAAAAATTAAAGAACTGTAAAGAAATGCGAGACTATGGGCCAATGACCAGAACAGGCAACAATGGCAAAAGCGCAGAAAATGAGGCGGCTAAGTGTGAAAAGCAATGTTAATGATGCGGGATACGGAATGTCCAGACAAAGACTAATGAATTTGAGGAGGAGGTTGTTGTCGGAAACAGAAACACAGAAGGTTCCTAATTGGAGCTGATGGAAAGAGAATGCAAAAACAAACTTGAAATGAAAAGCTGGACTTTTTTTTTTGCATTTGAACAAAGTTTTGTGTGTAAGGTGAGGTTGAAGTTAAAATTGGAAATGACATGTACTGAAAAGTAAGCTTTAATTAGATTGAGGTCAGAGCTATCATGGGATGAATTCTTAAGCTAGAGAAACTCTATTTATATAAACCAGAGGTGCACCAAATTCTATTTTTTAATAAATTGCTGATATGTGGAACCCATATACACAGCACTTAGGACAAACCAATACAAAATAACCAATCTATTCGACTTTTTCTCCTTTTTCATGGTACATACCAATATGTAAACAGGCTCGATTTGAGTTCTTATCCCAGAAATTAGGAAAACTTTAAATATGAACCTGAAATTTTTTTGACTTAAAACGAGTTTGTAGACCAGTTTGACCCTGGGCTGCAAAAGGATTTTGAACCAACTCGATTTGATTCCCGAGTAACGACTTATGAACCGAACGAAGTGTGCAAAAATGTCTGAACCTGATGCGAAACTAAAGTTTCTGTTCGGCTTAACAAAAACTTTAGACATTCTTAGATTCTAAGAAAAGTCACGTAATATCTGTTCGATATTCCACTACAGAGACTCAGGATCTACAGAAAAGTACAGAAAAAGTCTACAGAAAGTCCAGTTTTGGACATCTTACTGGCATGGAGTAGCATACTAAATGAATTACTCGGAATTGTCCTTATAAATTTTAAACTTAAACTTTTTGTTCAAATTAATTTCTTTTCTTTTACAACATTGAAAAACATGGGCGAAAGAAAACCTTTGGCCAAAAACATTGAACCCTAAATATACATTCCAATATTATGGAATATCCATTCCATAACCATTGATAAATTTTGGTTCGAACCCGCAAACCGGAAGATCGTATAAATTTGTTAGGCTAGCAGCCCTGGTTTGACCCGTTTAAAAAGTATTTTTGAACCTCACCTCAAGTTTTTACCTTTAGGTGGGTAAATGAAGTTGAATATTTTCCTAGTTAAAACCCAGCTACTAGTTTCTTTAAGACGGCTTAAAATTGATTTTAAATCAAAAATCATAAATTATTTGAGCTATATACGTTTATATGTAGGCTTTTAATATAGAAATAGATATTTTCCCGTTTCAAAGCGGGATCGGAACTAGTAAATATCCACAGTCATTTCTTAAAAACCATAAGAAAGTCGGTCAAATATAAATATAAAATACTCTGTGCCAAAGGAAGGATGTTATTCGAAATCGGTTATCTATTTAGTATAGCTCCCATAGAAAAGTAATGTCCGGAAAATAGTCAGGTTAGAAAAACTTTTTTGATTTCCATAAAAATGTCCTAAAAATTTGTCTATTTTATATTCTTTCATACAAATCATTTAAACTTTGTCAAGATCGGATGCCCATAGCAATGCAAATGTCCTCAAAACTAGCGGGTGTCGGTTTTATATGCCATTTGGAACGATCGGTCGAAAAACTAGTTTAGTGTTTTTTTTAATGAAAACGTCCTTATATTGGATCTTATTTTATATACTCCTACACAATTCTACAAAGTTTGGTCGAAATCGGATGACTATAGCATATAGCTCCCATAGGAACGATCGGTCGAAAAACTATTATGAGAAAAACTTTTTGTTTTTAATAAAAACGTCCTTTATCATTGGCATACACTTATTTTATATACTTTTACACAATTCTACAAAGTTTGGTCGAAATCGGATGACTATAGCATAAAGCTCCCATAGGAACGATCGGTCGAAAAACTAGTTCTAGTGAGAAAAACTTTTTTGTTTTTAATGAAAACGTCCTTATCATTGGCATACACTTATTTTATATACTTTTACACATTTCTACAAAGTTTGGTCGAAATCGGATGACTATAGCATATAGCTCCCATAGGATCGATCGGTCGAAAAACTAGTTCGAGTGAGGAAAACTTTTTTGTTTCTAATTAAAACATCCTTTTTATTGGCATATTCTTTTTTATATACTGTAACACATTTCTACAAAGTTTTATCAATATCGGATGACTATAGCATATAGCTGCAGTATGAATGATCGGTCGAAAAAGAAGTTCTAGTGAGAAAAACTTTTTTGTTTGAAATGGGATCGCCTTCAAACTTCGTAATTAACAGTGTTTTATGCTTTTCCATGACTTCACCAAGTTTGGTCGAAATCAGACATCTGTATAGTATAGATCCCATAGAAAAGTAAGGTCTAAAAAGTAGTCTTAGTTAAAAAACTTTTTTGTTTTCAATGGAAGCTGCAAGGGTATACAAAACTACGGCCAAGCCGAAGTTATTTTTCCCCTAGTTTTTTAATTCTTGAACTTGCGACTTCTCCATATTTATTGTGAGGCGCCAGAGCATACAGAAGTTATGATGCGATCAATTATTTTTTGAATACTTCTTAGTGAATCCGATATAACAACTATATCATTCGCATACAATAAGGCCTTTACTTTGTACCCGTCTATCGAGATTCCTTCTGGAAGACAATCAGGGATATCGTTTAGGTATAAGGCGAATAGAAGAGGACTAAGCAAACTGCCCTGTCTTACTCCCGTTTCCGTGGTAAACCAATGGGACAAGCTAATAGAGGCTCTCCAAGATTTCAATGATTTTTGAAGACATGACTAGCCGGGTGGTTTTTAAAGAAGTTTGTCAGAGATAAAACTTTCAAGCAAGCTTCATAAATTTGTTAAAAATTTTTAAACATTTCCCTCCAGCCAAATACAATCAAGGCCTGGAAATCTAACAGCCTCACCACATGGTACTTAGGCATACCCAAAATCTACCAGCCCAGCCCTCCTGCTGTTTCTGTTTATTTCTAATATCCTGCCATGGCTTTTTTTTTTGTTGGTGGGGGCGACAATAAACACGCCCACATTCAATGCGGAAAATTGTCTTTTCGGTGCCCATAAAGCGCAGCGGTTGCTTGCGTTGTCATTAAAATCTCTTTTCGACAACTTTGCTGGCAGGTTTATCGATGGAAGGCAATTCAAATGCTTCCTGTGGTGTTGCCAAACACCTTTGACCTTTCTTCACCCAGCCAACCCCCGAACAGCCCTCAAGGAACATTCTAAAAGGCTTTTTGCTTTGCCAAGAATTTCTCCCCTTTGTCTAATTTGATAAGAACGAGAGTGAGCTAAAATCTTTTCTTCTGCAGGGTGTAAATTGCTTTCTCTTCTTTTTTTTTTTGGCATTTTTAAAGTGCTCAAAACGCTGGCGGGGCCACTGGATTTCAATTGTGCCGAAAGAAAAACTTTTCCCTTAATTAAGCCCAGTCATAATTCTGTTCCTTGTCGAGTGCAGCGTGCAGCAGCGTTTCATTATTAGTTTTCTGTGAGACGCGCTTTTGTTAACCCCATTTGCGGGCGAAAAATTTATTGGCACAACTTCAAAAAAACAAAAGTTTTTTGTTCCACGCCAACACCTTTAACATGTTTTTGGCAGCCCTGAAATAGTGCAAAAAGTTTTGGCTGCCCGCTTTTGTAGTTTTTTCATGACGCGCTGAATAGTTTTTGTTTGTTTGCTTTAAGCGCCAAGCGCAAAAGTAAAGGGTTAATTACTATTTTCCGAGGGTTAATTAAGTGGCATGCAATTTCAGAAAATTGATTACAAAATTCTAGAAAAGATTCAGTGAGCTAGAAGATGAAAGAGTTGTGGAGGGGGAAAGCTAAGGAGAGCGATTTAAGGTGTGAGATTAATTTGGGGTTAAAAGTTGACTCAGATGAAAGTAGGAAAAGGTTCATTGAACAAAGATTGATTATTAGCAGTTTTTTGTTCTTGTTTTTCAATGGCTTGGGCCAATTAGCGGATTAGTTTAGGTGCGATCCGCGTCTCTCGTTTCTTAAGTGACTCATCAAATTCTTGAACTTCTTTCGAAAATGTCTTTAATTTGGGGTGATGTTTACTCTAGGAGGGTGACTTATCTACAAGGGTGACATTTCCCCCAATTTCAATTACTCTAATAGCCATAACTCAATCAAAGCATCGTCGAGTGGGGAGCAAAAGATGACTAAAAGTGCCCCCTTTTCTCCGCAAAACATCAAAAAATCATAAGAAACTGGACTCAAAGTCATCCCTCAAAAGTCCAACTTTTATCCTAAGGCCAAAAAATGTTTTGCAATATTTATTTTATAAAGCTTACAAATTTGTGCAAAGAATGTTTTGCACCCGAATACGGGGCAAGTGTATGCATTAGATTCAAAAACCTCAAAAAAAAAATGGAGTGGAAAGAAAGCATATAAAACCCCAGGACAAAGGAACTAACAAGCAAGCTACCCGGATCTGGCTTTGGCTCTTTTAAGTGATTTCAACCCGGAAGTGCCCATAAATCGATTTGGGGGTGGTGATGGTGGGGGGTGAAATCCTTTAGTACCGCAACTAAGTCCATGTCGTTGTTGCTTTATGGGATAAATGAATGAATTGAAATGGGCGGCAAGTGTATCGACTTATGGTTGAGTTCAACAAGAATGTGGCACACTTGTCTACACTTCCCCTGTCTCCTCCTCCCCTTCTGCAACAATGCAAATAAAAGTTCATTACAAGCTCAGGCCAAGGCGCTTAAAAAAAGCTGCCGGAGTGAGGCTTTTTATATTGCTGTTGTGTATTTTTCTTTTTCTTTCTTTGGTCAATGCCCTGCTATATAGCGGGTGGTGAGGTCGTGTGTGTGTCCGGAAATGCCATATCCGTGTACAAGTCCGTAAAGTCAATAAAAATATATATAAAAAGCGAAGATGAAATTCTAAAGCTCCGGGAGGAAATAAATTAACAATAAGCAATGATTTTTCAGCTACAAATTGCGGATGTTTTTTATATAATCTGACGCCGGTCCATTTGTATTTTTCTTAGTTTTGATTTTCAACTTTAGGGACGGGAAATTCCTTACATAAATCTGGCTAATTACTCGGAATTCCTTTCACAAGTGTCGATGGCCAAAATACGCAAATTAATTGAAAATGTCACAAGTCGAGGCAATTATCGTAAATTACAAACACGTGTGGGATGGGGCCGCAGGCAGGGGTAGGGGTGGGAGGCAAAATCAAAATATTATTATTATTTTTATTACGTGAGCTGGCAAAATTATGGCAACCCTCATTTTGGCATCTTTTGTGGGGTGGGAGTAACGCATAATGAAATGTCAACAGAAAAATGCAAAGGCAAAACAAATGTTGAATTTGCGGTTAGGGGTAGATTCGCATATATCACAGACATAGGCACATAACAAGTCTACCCTCCAGGCGAGTTATACGATTTTGGTTGGGGGAGGGGTTGAGTCTTTGAAGTGAAGTTACAGGAAATTGAAAACTTAATTGGCAAGCTGCCAGATGGGACATCATGTTTATATGTGGACAGCTTTAAGCAAATCTGAAGGTTGAAATTTGAAAGATTTCTGAATCAACAAGTTCAAAGTTTAGTTTGGCTTAGGGATTCATCGGCTGTTCCTAAAAACCTGTTAAATGGGTGGTAGACCCTTGAGTATCCCAGTCATAGCCTCTGGGGCCGAACATATGCTGAAACTCACATGTATACCTCAGGCTGAAGGCTGTCACTCGCATTCCGCGCATCAAGACGTGCAGGTCGACGTCGATGAACCTCATTTTTTTTTTTTCAGACATTATACTCGGAAAAAATTGCGTTCTGAAAGGCAGCACCATTTTCTTAACCAAATCCGTTCTTAATTTTTCCGTTCTTAAAACAAGACCACGTTCTTAAAAAGATAATCGTTCTAAATCGCCGAACAAATTAAGAAAACTCGTTCTCAGTTTGAGTCTGAAACCAAAGAATGCAACAATGCTAAATTATTACGAAAAAATATTTTGTATATGCTTTGTGTATCTCAATAAAATTATTAATCAGTTAAACTAAACAGAAAACAAAATGTCGTTCTAAAATCATGAACATTTGGTCATGGTTTGGTTCTTATTCTCCGTTTATAAAAGATAAAGTAAAATGAAATGGAATTTTGGATTTTCGGACCACGCTGCATTTTTAAAAAATATAGAAAATGTTCAAAACATCTCAAATTAAAATTAGTAATAAAAAAAAAAATAGTGGAAAGTTAACTTCGGCTCGGCCGAAGTTTTGTATACCCTTGCAGCTTCCATTGAAAACAAAAAGTTTTTCTAACTAAGACTACTTTTTGGACCTTTCTTTTCTATTGGATCTATACTATATAAAAAATTTTCGAACTTTTTCGACGCGTCCAGCCCCGACAAAAAAAAAGCCAAAAAAACACCCCACCCCCCCCCCGCCCCCCCCCCCCCCCCCCCCCCGCAGAAACGATTACATGGCGGACTTCGACACACCTCCAAACAACACACCAACTAAAGATACAAGCAAGCACCGACAACGCCCCCCCCCCTTACCCCCCCCGGAGCCCGCGCCGTCCTTCTAGCACCCCCTCAAAACTATACCCCAAACTTTAGGGCTTTTTGTACATATACGCTGCACATTTGTCGGAACCGGCAGGGATCGGATGACTATAGCATATAGCTGCCATGAAAACGATCGGGCGAAAAACTAGTCTTAGTGAGAAAAACTTTTTTGTTTTTAATGAAAACGTCCGTATCATTGGCATACACTTATTTTATATACCTTGGACACATTTCTACAAAGTTTTATCAAAATCGGATGACTATAGCATATAGCTGCAGTATGAATGATCGGTCGAAAAAGAAGTTCTAGTGAGAAAAACTTTTTTGTTTTAAATGGGATATCCTCCAAATTTCGTAATTAACAGTGTATTATGCTCTTCCATGATTTCACCAAGTTTGGTCGAAATCTGACATCAATATAGTATAGATCCCATAGAAAAGTAAGGTCCAAAAAGTAGTCTTAGTTAGAAAAACTTTTTAGTTTTCAATGGAAGCTGCAAAGGTATACAAAACTTCCGCCGAGACGAAGTTAACTTTCCCCTATTTTTGGAATACGAAAAGGGTCAACTGTTTTTTGCGTTTATATTCTTCAGTTTATAAATGGATCTCATGTTCTGGGGAATTTTATTTTATCAGTTTGGGAGTTAATATTATCTACAAGCGCTGAATATGTGCTACTGCTCAGCCCACCTAGTACAAAAACTTCAGCGACGAAGTACCCAACCACCTGACTTGTCGGGGATCGAACCCATGACTCTTCGTAAGAACGGTAAGAACGGTGCACGTATTTGTAGAAGCATGTCCAAATCTCTGGCAATAAGACATAAGAGAACAAGAAAGAAAGTCGGTCAAGCCCGACTATAAAATACTCTGTACCTGTGAAGTGCTGCCCATCACCGTTGCGACCGGTGCTGCCCATAATTGTTTGTTTTCCTTATAACTTAACAACCGTTCAACCGATCTTTACCATTCCTTTGGCGGATCGTTAAATAATCCTAATTACTAAATATGTCCAGGAGGAACGTACCTTCTATCTATAAAACTGTGGGAGATATGACGTTATCTTCCAATTTGCGGGGGCGGAAGGGGGCGTCGCAAAAATTGAAAATAAACTTGATCTGCCTGTCAAACCTCCATCTCTTACCATCTCTGAGATCTTTTTGTTCATACGGACAAAAGGACGGACAGACGGACATGGCTAGATCGACTCGGCTGTTGAAGAATATATACTTTATAGGGTCGGAGATACTTCCTTCTGCCTGTTACATACTTTTGCACAAACTTAATATACTCTGTGTACCTCTGGTACAGAGTATAATAACTCGAGTTATGTCCAAAATTGAGATAGTACCAATAGCTTCCTCGGGTTTAATTTTATATTGTGTCTAATATTCAAAAATGATTGCATCAGAAAATTAGAATTAGCCGGCCATAAGTCAAGGCCATAGAATGGGAACAACTGAATGCATATGGATTTGAAGGTAGGCTGGTAGGAGGCACCTGGTGTTAAATACATGGGTGGTCCTGCATTTTGAGGAAATGTCAACCAGTCACATCCACCGGAGTAGTACTCTACGCCACAAATGGTGCCGTTGCCGGCAAGCAACGAAATGCTTTCTAATGGCCAGATTCAATTTTGATCAGCGTTGCTTCCTTGAAGTTCTCCAAATGATTTTTGTTTTGTGTGTCTTTGTTGCTTCCACTTTTTATACACTTCGTCACAGACGAAGAAAACTTTGCTTTCTCTTTTTAATTCTCTTAGGTACCTCTGACAATTATCAAACAATTTCTTTTCTGAAAAATTGAAAAATCACACTTGTGCTGTTTTGCCTTATTGTCAAAGAAATGGTTACCTATACTTGAGTTGAGTTAAGTTGTGCTCACTTCAAGAAAATTTGGACTTCAAAAATTTGAGAAAACATCTTGTTCTTATTTTGAGTTGAAGGTAACTTATTTTACGAACAGTTTTTTCCCTCTGTGTGTTATTGCAAACTGTTCAATTTCAACAGATTTTCAATTAATCATTGCCTAAATTAAATAACGGTTTGGTTATTTATCTGTGTCATCTGTTATGGTACAATGTATGTACTAAAGTATGTTAATAAACTGAATACTTATTTTAAATACAAATTTTGAAAAAGAATTGGAATCTTCTGAGCTGATTTTTGTTTGAAACTTAACAAATTGAGTACAAATTTGTCTAAGCTACGTTGTATATACCAAATTTCGGATAAAATTTCCCAGCTTAAACCAATCGATAAGCCAACCTTAAAAACGATTTATGAGATATTGATGGAGAAACATTTCTGTTTGGGGCATCCTTAAACGTTTTCATAAGTCCTTCTGTGCACCGATTTATATTAGTTCGTTTTGCAGAAACTTAATATTATTCTCTGATAGCTGATCAGGGATCAAACTTTATGCTGAGCACGGCCATATGACCTTCATTTTCTTTGAGAGCTAAAAGCTTTGGCATAAAATAAAACCAAATTAAAAAGCTTTCATAGATAAGAATTATCTTTTGTTCAATCAATCAATATCAAAAACTTGCTTTGCTTATCAGATGTTATTAAATATTAAAGCTCTCGTCGTCTCTGACTTCAGGCTACTGCAATCACAGACCAAATCCTGTAAATGGAAAATTTCTGTGCATTTTTCCTTACACAAATTCACAGACAGAGACCTCCACATATCCAGCCCACAATCCCCACTCTCCGAACAAAGAACCCATAAAAATGCAACAGACCATAATAATTTGCAACGTTTTTCAACATTTTCTGCTTTTGTCGCAACTCTCAGCCCGGTATAGTCTGACTATGCAAAAATGCAGCAGCCAAAAAAGCATATATAAAATTATTATGTGACGAGGACCAAGGGAGAGCCCGCTCATGACAATCCACAAAGGCAAAAATCAGACTCAGCATATGAACAAGTCCAAATAAACTCAACACTAGTTGTTGACAAAAGGGGCCAAAAATTTGTGGACTAAGGAAGGGACATAAAACTTAAGTAGATTTTCATTGAAAGTGTAAACAAGGTGGAAAACCAAATGGGAATACCAAATGAGGAAAATTTTCGAATTTAATTTTAAATTTTACACTTCGCTTCTACCTTTTCTTTTCTGGCCAATAAACAACCTGAGCATTATTATAAAACTTTTTTTGGCCCAAGTACTTTTAAAGCCAACTCCATAAAATCAAATTTATGTATTACCTGCCAACGCTCCGGCTTTCCCTTTCACCTCATTTCCCATATCGTTTTACGCCCCGGCGCATTAAATTGATACAGCGGCGGCGCCGGCAAAAAAAAACTTTTTATTCTCCTCCGGGAACTCCCAGGGACTGTCAGACACATTCTAATCGCTTTATAACTTCTAACGCAGTTTATCAGACCTTCACCGCAAGACTTTAACTACACCCCCACACACCATTAAAAAGGCTCAGAGCAGCAAAACTTATTGTCAAGTCTTGGGCAACGCACTAAAAATCTTTTGATATGACGCAACGACTACAACCAACCTTAACCCATTCCACCCCCATTTTCATACAAAAGCTTTTTCCTCCCACTTTCTACCTCTTACTTCGTGTCTCTGGTTTTGCTTTCTGTATGTTTCGCACTTTTTGCAGTCGAGGCGGAAATTATTGTCGTCGCCGGCGTCTTGTATTTAGTTTGTTGCTTTTTTATCCCAAAAGTGGCAAACAATACAGAAGCGAGGTACAGTCTGGAGACCCGACTTTGAAACTCCCCTAAATCTTGCATTTTATGCATTTCGTCAGAAGAAATAAATATTATGCCTTGCTCAAAGCACTGATCAATAAAATAAAACACACTTTATGGGGTTGGAAATGTTTTGCTCTGCCTGAAACATACAGGTAAACCAGAGGCCGGCACGACGCTATCTACTGGGCATAGGCAGACTCTCAAAAGCAGGGCGGTCGCACACGCAAAGTATAAGCTGTACAATTGCCGTCGCGACGCAGTCGTTGCTACTGAAATAACTTGAAAGCAAACTGAATCAGTTCTTGCGCTGCTCTCAGACAAACCAATGCAAAAATGTGATTGTCTTTTTCGGCCCCTGACTTAAAACAAATTTATGATACCATTTTACCCAATTTTAATGGCTACAGATTATAAATATTGTTAGATATTCATGAAGTGGTTTTTTGTACAATAAAAACATTATCTATTCACAGGGAAGTACCGTCAAAGTTATAGGCAAAGATTAGTCCACTTTTAGCCATAGTTAGATGTTATCTTTATTGCCTTTTTTACACCATGTGAATCACTATGATTCATTTGTTGGTTCTATTCAAAATCAATAAACACACCTCCATCTCAATGATAAGATAGGGCCCAAACTTATCTTATCACAAAACGTGCCACAGGCACATGAAATATGTATTTATAGGCGATTTGGCACAACGTTTCAGTACAGTTTTATACTAACCACTGAGAAGTAAGGACCACAACATGTCTCCACCACACAACGATCGCCTTTTCGGAATCCACTTGGGCCTGCACTTGGGCCACCATGGACAACACCACCATCATCACCATGGACATCCACCGCCTCCCCCGCATCATCACCACCACCACCACCATGGACCTCCGCCGCCACATCACCACCACCACCACCACGGACCCCCTTCGTACAGCCACTATGATCATCACCACCACCACCATGGAGGACACGGACACGGTCACTACGACCATCATAATGGTTCTCACCATCATCATCACTGCTAAAAAGGATGAGGATATTTCCAGTGATATAATGATGTGAATTGTGAAGTGATTTTACTTAAAAAGAAACAATTTATCAACGAATTTTATTTATTTTATGAACACACAAAACAACAACCAAGAAAAATCCACAAAAAAATATATAAAAACTTCTAAGAAATCTATCAAAAAAATAATGTTTTACTTGTTTGAAAACCTATTTTATAATGGAAACTGTTATAAGAATCATGAACTTCTAAGCTATGTCGTCATAGGTCATAGCGGTAGCACTTTGGCATTTATCGTGGGTCTGCCATAATCATTTTCCATACATCCTTCTAAAAATACTTAGTTTTAGTTCCTGAAATAACATCTAAAAGGTGCAGCAGCAGTTCAGAGGCATCCCTTCAATTCGGCTCAATTCTAATTTAAGTATTGCTCGACTTTCTAGAAAACATCGGCTTACCATTTTTGTGGCTCTTTTTGATTGATTTCGACTCTGACCTGAAAAAAATTTTGAATATTTTTATACTCTGTACCAAAGGTTTACAGATTACAATAAATTTGTACAAATGTATGTAACAGCTACAAGAATGCATTTTCAACCTCTCTTGATAAACAGCAATACCCGTTTCAATAAAGCCATTTAGTCTGTCTATTCGTATGAATACTGATCTCAGAGATGGTAAAAGATAGAGGATCGACATGTATGGGACATAAGCTTCTAATACTTGAAAGAAAATCAAGTTTATTTTTAATTTTTGTCATGCCCCTCTGCAGTTTGGATAAAACCTCATAGCACCCACAGTTTTGTAGTGTGGTCGAACCTTCCCGACATATTTAGAAATCAGGATTGTGTATCGATCCGACAAAGGAACCGTAAAGATCGGGTGAACGCTAGTCAAGATATGAACAAATGAAAGTGATTTTCATACTTCCTATTAAAGAAATTTTTTAGTTTTGAGCTGAAGTATGGCCATTTTCTACCTATGATTGCGCAGATTTTTACATCACGTCCGTAGGCTAGGTTAGGTTGCAATGGTAGAAGGGGTGAGGCTTATTCACTTAGGCCAAAAATAGCCAATTGCGATAATATTTAAACAGTAAATAGTGGGTCATCTCTTTTAGACCATTTAGAAAGCCCGATAGTACAAACTAGCCTACGGCCTCGAAATCCACCTCCTTGTCCCGCTGTACTTTGAAATTACTTTTTGATTACGAGATGAATATAACTTTGATCAGGTCTAACTAGCACTGATTCATCAACAGATAAAGTCAATTTTTAGTGGGAGCACTATATAAAAAATAAACATCTCACACTGTAAAAATTTAGCATTCTTAACAAAAATACGTTAAGCCACGTGATTTGTAGTTCTGTTCATCCCCTTGGGATTGCAAAACGTTCATAATCACACCCGTAACTTCTATTGTGTTCAACCAATCAGTTTCGCTCACACACAGATGTTTGCTCTTGAGTTGCAATCATTCAAACAGACGCCAGAGAACGTTCATGTTCGCTTTCGTACCAATCAATCGGGTGTCTGTTCGTTCTGTACAACACGATTGATTAGAATGAGAACAACGCGTATGAGCACTTCACAAAAGAAACAAGAGAGAAAGAAGGCTTGTCTGGTGTTTACCGCCGCCATCAATGTTTTTTGGGGAGAAACTAATTACGTGGATATCACAGCCGACACCGCCAACCACGTCGCATTCTGTGGATTTTGATTGTTTTGAACGGAGAGTTTTTTTGTATGATTAAGTGACAATACGATGCAACACGGCCGTAGCAACCGATTGATGCGTTCGCTGGGTTGACTTTGATTTGACTCATTTCATGATTAAAATGAGTAATATTTTGTGTATGATGATCAAAAATGATTTTGCGTTCCGTTGAGTCCATTTGTAACTTCCTGTTTTTCAATCATTTGGTCTCCAACTTTATCTTTCTTTTGTCTTCTAGCTTCTACACCATAGTTTGTTTTTAATTTTCTTAACCAAGTATTGAAAGGGAGGACCGTTCTATTTTGACCCCTTTTTTTTTTTTATCGAAAATTACTCATTTTTTAGTTTTTAAAATAATAACTCAAATACTTAAACCAAAAGACATACCAAGTTTGTATTCTGATCTATGGGTCTATTGTTGCGCTATGTGTGTTTACGTGAGAAATAATCGTGAAATAAGTACATCTGGCATGCTTCCATGTCCGACTGAGCGTGTGTATATATATGTAAAAATATTTGTTATAGGGCGTTTGGTTAAAAAGTTATTTGAGTTTAATGACTGAGATTGATTTACTTATGCTGGATATTTTAACTTGATGTTCCCCCAAAATAAGCTTCCCACAAGAGCCCGTTTTTTAACGTTGCATGTTGTTACCGGCTCGCGGTTGTTAGTTGGCGCATAATAGACTTCAGTTTCGTCTTCATGTCAGCATTGCTTTGACTTTTTGGGAATTACAAAGCAGCATAAGTGTAAAAATCGACACAAAACATCAAATGCAAAGTTGATGGAAGTCTATGCTTATGTGTGTGTACCCGTTTCGCCTCACTGTATTGGTGAGAGAGATTTTGCTACTCTTGGTTTCTTTCTTCAATCTCTTCGAGTTTTAAATTAGCCTTTTCGGATTGCTGCACGCTTTTCAGGATTGTTGGAAGCCTTTCGTACTTGTAACAAGCTCGATCCAGTTCGACTCGTACTTAAATCTTTAACCCGAAGGTCGAGGTCAAATCAATCTTTTTCAACTTGACTTTAGCTCAATTCTTATTCCAGTTTTCAAGCTTTTCTTAACTCTCACAAAAATTTCAACAAAGGTTTAAGAACCTCCTGCGTTGCTCTCGACATTTTCAGTTTTTAAGAAGAAGATTTTTTGGAACATCTTGTCGTAATGGGTACTCAAGACCTATTATTTGACATCACATTTGTGTACTTTGCTTTAACTGAAACACAGCCTTCTACTTTTTGTGGTTTATGTTTACAAATGATTTTCTTTATAGATAAAGATATATAGGCACTGCGGTTAAGAAGGTTTTGTTGCCATTTTGGTTTCTTCGACTTAACTGTTACAATTGTTATTAATTTGCTTCATATCTAACATTTTATAGCCATGCCAAATTGTTTAATCACGCCATCACTCATCATCAAAATAAAAGCTAAGTTATCTAATCAAATTTGTGCATACAAGCCTGAATATAGCGAACTAATGTCAATTTATGTCTAAAGTCTTATCACAAACAATACACTCGGCATATTCAGCATATTACACATAAGCTGCTTAAATGATTCATTTATATTGCAAGGCATTTTCCCAGGGATTTTCCAATTATAATCACCAAAAACATTTGGTCTATTGTCCCAGAGATATTTAAGAGGCTTATTAAAGTCCACACATTAACCGCAGCCGACAATTCAATTAAATCTCGAATGGAATTAATAAATCAATGAGTCAGGCAAAATGTTGGCCATTTAGAAGTGTTTGTCACAAAACGCTAATTAGCCAGAAGCAGCTACCACATGCAAAGTTACTGTTTGTATTTATTTAAATGGAGATTTTTTTGGGGTGGGTTGTTGGGTTGCTGCCTGTCATAAAATGCAAAATGTGGCATACGGTGTGGGTCGTCGATTCGACACCTGGAAATATTGGTAATTAAAATTTGCCAGTCCACCCGATTGGTGGAGGTTGGTAAGGTTGGCGGGGGTCTGTCTAATAATGTTGTAAAACAAGTTGCCATTAGGTAAAGCGACATACGCCAAAGAAAAACACACCTCATATGCAACCACAAAACAAGAAAGAGACCACTTATCATATGGGGAAAGGGGTAGACCAGCTGATACCAGGTAAAAGAAAAAATTATACGAAAACTGCTGAGCTGAGCTAATTCTAATTCATAAATGGTTAAAAAAGGGAACATCCAAAAAAAAGTAATCATCAAAATGACACTATTTAGTCATCAATTTGAAACTATTGAGTATCAAATTCTCTTTAATACTCCAAGTATCAAGTTGCTATTTTCAAAAGTATTAAAATGATATTTCAAAAATATCAAATTGATACTAACCAGTACCAGGTTGACTCTATTCTGTATTAATTTTTTGTATCAATTTGATATTACAATTATCATTTTGATTATTTTGACTTTAAAACTTTTGGTAACATTTTGATACTAGCTTTTCTCAATTTTATATGTTGTCTAATCAAGTTTGAAGTACCAATTCAGTTATCAGCAAACTGTCATTAAAACTAAAAATCTAGAAACCGATTTATTTTATTCTGTAATCTTACAAAATGTTTTTTATGACTATGGGAAACATTGTTCAACATTTCAACGCGAATGTTATTCAAATACAGAAGTCAATGTGGGGAGGTGCATCATGGGAACCTTATTGACATAACAGTCCGCCCTTCTGATTTGGTGCTGCCCCAATTATGATGGCATGATCATCCCTGCTCGAGAACTTTCTTTAATAATGGTTTTGAAACCGCAGCGTATGCGAACCACGCCTCAACTGGAGCTGACTTTGATTCTCTCATCTTGGATAGCGCAGAAACAGCTTGGAGTCATCGTCTCTAAAAAGTTATATTTGTTATTTACAAATGTGTTCAAGGAACAATGTATAATTTCGAACTTTCATAAAAATGTGATTGTTTCAAATTGAAACTTTTGCGTATCAAATTAATAACCAAAAGATATTTTTGATACTCTCTAGGATTATATTGATACTAAAAAATCGATAATGGTTTTAGTTTCATTTTGAGACAACGTGTATCAAATTGATATTGATATCAATATTTTTTGGGTGTAGCATTAAAAATTAAGAAATGTCAAAAAGTAATAAAATATGTAGACAATCGACTTGGAAATTCCCCATAGCTGAATATAAATTTAAGAAAATTTTTGTAAAAAAAATTGGTAGACTTTGTAAAAATCTTTTTCAACATTTTATACATATGTATAACAATTAAACGTTTTTCGCTTTGCGGTCTGCGCATTAACATTAACGAAAAAACCATGCACGCTTGTTCTCTCTCTAAGCAGAAAACTTCGTTTCTCTTCGTATTTGTTTTCAGTTGACTGTTCTCAGTTAAGCTATTCTTGTTATGCTCCTTCAATGACAACTTATACGGGGGTGTCCCAGAAATCTCTAGAGATTTTCGTATAAACGGTTTCATTTCAAACTACAACTGCTTGCCTTTACATGTAGTGTCTGCAAAATGCAAGGCTACTAAATTAGATTACAAAAGTTGAGAAATTTGAAACCGACTGCTTAGCGCAAAGTAGATTTAAAGGCGACTTTATTCTTGACACTCTACATCAGCGATGTTCGCCCATAGCCCCCATGGGCCGAGCGCAATCGGCTATTTACACGCTCACGAGCCGAGCGCATGCCGAAGTCGGGCACATGAGAGTATGCAGCGCTCTCTTTGCTTGCATTCGCTGCCCAGCCTTCGATGAGGGCAGTTCAAAGCTGGGCTGTGTCGCTTTAATTTCGCACACCAATACACTCTCGCTTTTTGGCCTCGCTTCTCTAAATTCAACCTTCTCCAAGTTTCGTTCAAAATTCAATCGTTTATACGATAATCTATAGAGATTTCTGGGACACCCCCACTAGAGGGCGATCTGGCTGAGCTCTCTCACTTTAGGAGTCTGCAGATGAGAGCAGAGCAGAGCATATGAAAAAATTGAAAAGCTCATCGCTAACAGATGATTCACTCACACTTACACGCAGACAAACGCAAAAGACTTTTATTTTCTTCGCTCGCAACAAAGGGTTCAGCGTATGAGCAGAGAAAAAGGGAAACAAAACGAGAAGGCTACGAGTTTTTCGACCGATCGTTCCTATGGGAGCGATAAGATATAGTCATACGATCAGGTCGGTTCTGACATATTAGCAGCGTGCAGTAAAAAGAAGACTCTGTGCAAAATTTCAGCTCGATAGCTTTAAAACTGAAAGACTAGTTTGCGTAGAAACAGACAGACGGACAGACAGACGGAGAGGGCTACATCAACTCAGCTCGTCGCCCTGTTTAAGAAAATATATATAGTTTATGGGGTCGGAAATGAATATTTCTTTTCGTTGCAAGCTTCTGGGCAAAATTATAATACCCTTTGCAAGGGTATAAAAATTGGTTTTTCGTTGAGCACAGAACGATTTATTCAAGAGACGATGTGAACGGCTTATCTGTGAATCTTTGCTCAAATGATACGTGAATAACGGATATTTTTGGACAACGAAAAACGGTCAACTGTTATTTGCGAGCTCTGCTTTAGATGGATCCTTTAGAAAAACAGTTATAAATGATGTTGAAATAGTTGAAAGTGCTTAAATGAAATGTTGTCTTAAGTTTTTGGCATTCAATCGGTCTTTCATCGACTGTTAATGGGAAACACTTTTACCGAATCAAGCTATTTATAATTTACCAATGATTTTTAATGAATGAAAAACGGATATCACGGCGAAATAAAAAATGTGTACCGTATGTGACGAAGAAAATTTTAATATATTTTCTTAAAAGCGCTGTCAACTTGTTATATATTTACAATACTGCCAACTTAGCTGAAAATCCAATACTTTTAAAATAGAAATGCAAAATAGGTTGACCGTAACTGATGACAAAAGCCGATTTGATTTTGGTATATTCAATACAAGTGAATATTGCGAAAAGCAGAACCTATATAGCCTCTCTTACCCCATTACAGGGTACTGCTAATATTATCTCAGCTCCGCCGTTGACAAGTCGGGCTAATGGAATTGGTAGCACTTTTTGTCTCCACTTTGCCTTCGACTGTCAATTAAATATGAAAATTATTTTCGATCGACCCCACTAAACAAATTTCAGCCTTTCCATATCAAAAAATTTTGACAATTTCATGTGACAGGCGGCAAATTGACAGCTCCAAACTGAACTGAAAATTGAATACCCCCGCACCATAAATTCATAGATGCTGACAATTAACGTCTCAATTCATAAATTTCGGTATGGACCATAAGTTGCTTTGTGTTCCAGATTTGTCGCTTTTAATTAAAAAAAGTGAATTATATTTGGAATACACGTAAATATCTTAATTGTTATTTGTATTTAATTATACAGGCGGCGAATCATTTTATGTAAGAGGAGTTTAACTGCAGAAAATTGTGCAGCGCAAAAAAAAGGAAAATAAATAAAGTTGCATTTGGCTTTTTTCTTAATTAAAATGTTTACTTTACATAGTTGGCAAAAAAGTTGTCTACGGTGCTGGGGTGCTAGTTGAGTGAAGTGATTGCGAGAGATGGAAAAGAGAAAACAATAGATGGGAAAAAAAGAAAGAAAGGTACTTAGCAGATACCATCGCTGAAAGTTGATTTGCTTGCAATTTCTTGGGTGCAAAATACAACAAGTTTTTTTAAATAATTGCGAAACAAGTGGACAAGTCCTCAAAAAAAAGTCTGAACATGCGTATTAAGCATCTTTTTGTTTTAAATAGTAAAACGTGTTGCACATCTATGGAAAAGCAGTTTCTTTTAATAAAAAGTGAAACATTCACAGCTTGTCTTAAAAATGAGTTCACCACTCTCTTTCTAAACTTTGTTTTTTTTTTAAACAAGTTGGCAGTTCTGCGCTTAATTAAATAAGGTTAATTTAATTTTTTCAAATAGTGAAAAAAATGAAAAAGTACAACTGTTATTTGTGTATCAAAGAAAGTTGGTAGCTCTGTGGAATTTTAAGGCAATTTTGTACGAAAAGTTTTCAATGATGGGCCGAGCTAGCAGCTCTATTGGCCTTTCTTTCGATTATTGCATTGCCAAACCTGCTGGAATTTAAATTCAAACCTTACATAATCTTTGTTCTTACTAATCCTCAATTCTCTTTCTCTTTCAGGTATGTAATTTTGAAAGTCTGAAATCCAAATATCAGCACAGTAAGTAAGAAATTACTTCAGCTACCCAACTGATTACATAAATCTAAGTCCATATTAGTTTCCTGTGTAAAATTCCAATAAGAGAGCTCATAATCTGACATCTCATATACAGCAATAACCCCATAATAGAACATCATCAGCCTAATCATAACCCCATTCACATAACAATTGTAAGCAATTTCCAGAACTGGAACCACCGACACACTCACACACAATGCCATTTGACCATCTTACGCGATTACATAAAACAATTTAATAAACCCATGAAAAATCAAAAAATACGATAAGTACGCCTACTCCAAGACACACACACTCACGCATGAGGGCAATAAAAATTCCAGAAATTCTCATTAAATAAACATAGACAATGTCCGTGGAGCCCACCATACGTATCAAGTACAAGTTGTCCAACTATCTTAGAACCCTGAAACCAAGCCGCGTAATGTGGCTTGTTAGTACTAATGATGGGTAATCCCCCCCTTTGAATTTGCCCCTCTCCGCATTGAGGAAGCAGATGCCCGAAACGCAAAAATAAATTTGTACATCTGCGATAAAAGCGACGCGATATGCGACCAAAAGGAACAAGCACAGCACACAACTGCGTTGCCCATTTCGCCTGGTTGTCATAAATTGCCATGGAGCGCCAACAAGTTTGCGTTTTGGTCATGAAAATTGGAGTCTGGGGTCGAGGTTTTTGCGGTAGTGATGAGAGCGTGTTTCTTAGGGAAAGAAAAAAAAAAATTAAATAATGTTGGAAAATTGCGGAAGAGAGTGTACGGTAAGTGTCCTCTAAGTTAACCCTTTTTATAAAAAAGTGATAATAGACTCACGTTATTAAATACAAAGTGCCATCGACCAAGTTTGAGTTTACGTCGGTCTTGACCGACTTTGATATTCCCTTTACTCATGGTAAAAAGTGTTCAATTGCCATTCGTTATTTGGATTAACAGAGCATTAACATATACCATATTAACATTATGTAAACTGACAGCGGATACTTGCTGATCACAAATCGTTTTCAAAGTCCGTGTTTACTCCCATTAAAAAACTTCTTGACCGATTGACTTGAAACTTTGGACACATTTTCTACATATATAATACCTCCCTTTAACGGATAGTAAAAAATTTCTTTTTACCTGAAGGGGGGCTTTCCACCCGCAAAATGTCGAAATTTTTCTTGGAAAGTAGCATTTTTCACTTAAGATGGCCACCAAATATTAAAAAAAAAATATGGTAAAGTTAACTTCGGCTCGACCGAAGTTTTGTATACCCCTGCAGCCTCCATTGAAAACAAATAAGTTTTTCTAATTATGACTTGCTTTTGCAACTTTCCTTCCAATGAAAGCTATACTATATTGATGTCCGATTTCGACCAAACTAACAATTACGAAATTTGGAGGCGACCTCATTTAAAACAAACAAGTTCTTCTCACTAGACCTTCTTTTCCGACCGATCATTCGAACTGCATTTATATGCTATAGCAGTGGTGTCCAAGCCAACACACAATCACCAAACTTGCCAACCACGCGTGGCTGCCTTTTCAAATTTTGGACATCGCTGTGCTATAGTCATCCGATTTTGACAAAACTTTGTAGAATTGTGTTAAAGTGCATAAAATAAACATATGCCAATGATAAGAACGATTCCATTGAAAACAAAAAAGTTTTTCTCACTAGAACTAGTTTTTCGAACGATTGTTCCTATAGGAGCTATATGCTTAGTCATCCGATTTTGACCAAAATTTGTAGAATCATGTGAAAGCATTCCAAATAAATAAATGCCAAGTTTCAAGACATTTCCATTGGAAACAAAAAAGTTTTTCTAACTAAGACTACTTTTCAGACTCATCTTTTCTATTACAGCTATACTATTTAGATTTCCGATTTCGACCAAGTTTGGTTGAATTATGGAAAAGCATACACAGAGAAAAAAATCAAGTATTCCGTACTTGAACTTGATAGTCAACTGAGTCTTAAATTACTACCATCAAGTTCGCCATATTTAAATAAAGTACGTTTGATAACTTGATTTGAGTATTATCGGACTTAAAAAATGAGTACGAAACATACTTAAAATGACAACATTTCAACTTGATGCAAGTACGTTTCAAACTTAAAATAAGTTCGAGTTTTCATAAAAAAAAGCAACATGACCGTTCTTTGAATTAAGTACGTGGAAACTTGATCCAAGTATATTACAACTTCAAATTTTGGGACAAGTACGCGGATACTTGATCCAAGTAATATTAAAACTTCAAGACATGGGAATGGGAGAAGTACGTGCATACTTGGCCCAAGTAAATTTCCATACATTCCTATTTGTTCTGAAAACACATAAAACTTGTAAAAATTATTAATTTTAAACTTCACTTTACCTGGCCTTACTGGGACTCGAACTCGGTACCTTCGGGAAATCTCCAATCGAAAAGTGCGGAAACAGCCATCAGAGCCCTCTCGTAAGTCAGAGTAAAGAACGCAGTCAAATGTAAAAAGAACACATAGCAAATCAAGTTCAATGTTAAGCAGCCACCAATCGAAGTGGCCTGTGGTGCGATGCGAAGAGTGTAGTCTTACACTGGTCGGCATAATTATTTTGACAAGCATTTTTTCATAAATAAACCATTTTATCTTTTAAATTATGAATAAATAGCTTAAATCACATTTTAGAGATAAAAGTATGAACTATACATAAACAAATCAATTATTAAAAACAACATTTTTTCTAGCACATTGGGTCCAAGTAAAACAGCCATTAGCCATTTTCTGCATTTTCATGCTAATTTACAGTTAATCTATCAGAATATGGAGTTTCTAACGCTAGATTCGGATTCGCGTGAAAAACTTGTCTAGAACACATCTCTTTAGCTTTAAAGATCCTGTGAGATAAAAATTTCAAAGTTTTAGGATTTTTGTTTAAAAGATAAAATGGTATTTTATGAAAAATGCTTGTCAAAATAATTTGCCGCGTGGGGCCGTGGATCAAGTCCGCTTGAGACCTTTTTTTTTATATGTTTTTTTTTTTAATTTTTTTATTTTAAAATACTTTACGGTCCCAAAATTAAGTTTATTTTCAATTTTGACAAACCCACTCTCGCCCCCTCACCAAACTTTGCACGAAGTCTTTTGGTACAAATACGCTGCACATTTTTCGGAACCGGCCGGATCGGACGAAAAACTAGTGTGAAAAACTTTTTTGTTATAAAATTGTCCGGATGTTTGTAACGCATTGAAGGAAGCATCTCTGATCACATAAAGAATATGTATTCTTGATCAGCATGCCGAGCTGAGTTGATTTAGCCCTCTTCGTCTGTCCATCTGTTTCTATGCTATCTCCTCCGTCAGTTTGATAACTATCCTTACCAAACTTTGCACGAAGTGTTTTGGTACAAATATATAGCATATAGCTGTCATAGGAACGATCGGTCGAAAAAGTAGTTTTAGTGAGAAAAACTTTTTTGTTTTCAGTTGAAACGCCGCCAAACTTCGTGTTTTTTAGTTTACTATGCTTTTCCAAGATTCCACCAAATTTGGTCGAAATCGGACATCTAAATAGTATAGCGGCCATAGAAAAGTATAGACTTGTTTGTTTTCAATGAAAATGTCCTCAAAATTGGTATGTATTTGTTTCATATGCTCCCACACGATTCCACAAAGTTTGGTCAAAATCGGATGACTATAGCATATAGCTGCAGTATGAATGATCGTTCGAAAAGAAAGTTCTAGTGAGAAAAACTTTTGTTTTAATTGGGATCGTCTCTAAATTTAGTAATTAACAGTTTGTTATTTTTTTCCATGATATCACGAATTTTGGTCGAAATCGGACATCTATAGAGTATAGCTCCCATAGAAAATTAAGGTCCGAAAAGTTGTCTTATTTAGAAAAACAAACTGTAAGGGTTTACAAAACTTCGGCCGAGCCGAAATTAGCTTTCCCCCATTTTTTTTTTATATTTCATTAAGAGTGTTTTTCACGTTGCGCTGAAGATTTTTTCCAGGTGTTTAGCAAGACTCCAAAATAATTGTACTCTGGGACTATATCTATTATTGCAAATTTATATTGCCACTTCTCTGCCTCTGCTAGTCGACCACCTCTCATAAAAACCATTATTTTAGACTTTTCTAAGCTTTCCTCCATATTCCGAATATCACAGTAATGCTCTAGTTTATTAATCATCAGCTGCAACTTTCTTACGTCGTGTGCTTATATCCCTATGTCTTAAGCGTAAAGTAGTAGTCTTATATATATGCCGTCAATGTAGTAATGGCGACATAAGACAACCCTGCTTCACACCTGATTGAGTTTTGAATGGCTCCGCCGATATTGTTGCTTCTGTCCATATTACCGAGTTTGCTTGACGATATGTGTCTTCAAGAGTCTTCAAGTCTTCAAAATGATCAATTTTGCCGGCACTCCCATATTGCATAATTTATAAATTAGTAGCTGTCTGGCGTACTTTGTCAAATGCTGCTTTGAAATCTACAAAGAATCAAATTCTGTTTTGTTCCCTTACTAAATATGTAGTGCACAATTGTTGATAAATTAACAAGAAAGAAAGTCGGACAAGGCCGACTTTAACATACTCTGTACCTGTGAAGTGATGCCCATCACCGTTGCGACTGGTGCTGCACATAATTGATTGTTTTCCTTATAACTCGACAACCGTTCATCCGATTTTTACCATTCCTTTGGCGCATCGATAGATAATCTGGATTTCAAAATATGTCCAGAAGGTTCGAACCTTCTATCTATAAAACTGACGGAGATATGACGTTTTTTCTAAATTGCGGGGGCGTGGCAAAAATTTAAAATAAACTTATACTGCCTGCAAGTAAAAGAAACATGTCAAACCTTTATCTCTTTCCATCTCTGAGATCTGTTTGTTCATACGGACATTAAAGTGCATGCTGAGCATACACTTTCGATGGTTCTGAGTATAATAAAGTGGGCCTCAGAACCTCATTAATGAGTGAAAAAAGCTTTAGCGAGTTTAATGGTCATGACATAATAAACTAAAACCACTTTAGAAGTTTTGGAAAATTTTAATAAAAGTGTTTGTTAGCCGTCTCAAGGTCAATGATTGATTATTATTTAATAATCAATGAAAATCAACAGAGATATTGTGCATATTGGGCAGCTTTTGATACTCAGACAGAACTGTTTCGATTTAGTCCAATTCATCTTATCAGTGTGTTTCAAGCGCTGATGCCAGCAAGCCACTTACATGTCCTATTTATATAAACATGTCGTCAAATAACGGCTTGAGAATTCGAATGTACTCAAAAGTCCAATTGTAACCTTAGCCACAGCTTCAAGGCATATAAGTGTGCGTGTTGGTTTCCCAATATGCTTATCTTTGTTTTTTGTTTGGCGAATGTTAAGTTTTTATTGTGCGTCGCCAACGTAAGTAAACTTTCATGCCAATGGAAAATTGAAAATAGATCTCATAAAAAGCACGCGCTCATCTCTAAACCCCGCTGAGCTTCTCCACCAGAGACCATGGGGTACAGAGATAGTCGAAATGGTCCAAAGCCGCGTCTAAGCTGTAAAAATTAATAGCCAACATAATAAGCGGCATTTTATGACAAGCGTGCACCTTAACACACACACACACACAGCCACACCCCCTTAGGGCGGTCTTTGGTCTCTCTCACTACCTTTAGCTTTTTAGCCTGGGCCCCTCAATTTCTCATAGCATCACACGGCAAAAGTCATTAGGCGAGGGATCAGTTGGTCATGGTATTTCATGTTGAAAATTACGCAAATTGAAAGTTACATCGTTACGAACTTACCAAAATGGTCAAACAGCGGCTTCTGCTCCTTGACTGTGGCTTCATATTGGCAAGATTTCGCTTTATGATAATTACCAAAACAGAGACTGAGACTTATATTTATATGATTTTGAATATGTTGTGCTGTGGTGCTGTGGTGCCAGCGTGCGAAGCGTTTGGAAAATTGAAAAACTTTGGCAAATGGGTTTTTGTTTGTTTGTGTGTGTGTCTGTGCGGAAAATATATGGCCGATTATGTAAGTGCTTACGGAGTGGATCGTGATTAGGCGGTAGAACTGGCTGTATGGGAAGTGATTTTATATAAACAAGTTAATGGATTTTTCTTGAAGTCTTAATTGCAAAAGGAAAACATGGAGAGATTAGCTGGGCAATGAATGGGTAAATCTCTGAGGAAAGTTTCTTAAGGCTTACTACCTCCGGCCATTACTATTTGGCTGTAAAAACATATGTGGAATGTGGAAAAGTTCGTCTAATTAATCCAGCCTTTAGCAAAAATCTGCCACGCTCATTATTTCATTCACTCCAGTTTAGTACTAATTAAATTTTTCACAACTATTAATCCACTTCCTCTCCTCCCCCCTGCTGGCTCATCCTGCTACCAGAACCGTCTGCTGTATGGCTAATTCCATTTTTATGACTTTTATGTGCTGCATTTGCGTTTATTTTTTTATGCGTTTCCTTTTGTCGTCTTTTGGGCAACCAGTTGGAGTCTCAACTCCGCTCAAATGATTTATGGGAGTATTTTTTTTTTATTTTTATGTATTTTTTTTTCAGTGCTCTGCATTTGGCGTTAAAAAAATTGCCAAACTTGCCATAAATTTTGTGGTATTTTGACAAGTAATAAAAATGCAGGCCACAAAAAAAAGAGGAACAAAATGCAGATACAAGAAATGCAGGCGAAGAAAAGATAAGAGACTAATTTGCTTTGCAAATCTCCAACCAAAAAATGACAAACGTCAAAGCATTCGATGGATGATTTATAAAAGCTTTTTATTTAAATATCTTTTTTCTTTTAAACTAATTACCGTCATAAATTTGAAGAGTTCATTGTACGGCTTAAAGATTTGTTTTATTCTTCGATCTTTGGTCATTACCATATGAAGTTGTCACTTAATCAACTTTATGTTGGCATGAATTCGAAATCGGATCATTGTATTTAGTTTTTATCTGTTTGATTGTTGTGGGCATAGTGAATCATAAAAGTTAGTTTATGGCTCGTCCATTTGGCTTGTGGTTGGTAAATAGTTAATAAAGTTTCTTTATGGTAAAGAAGAGGCTTTAAGTATGGTCCGTCATAAATACTCTTAAGAGTTTTATGAGCATATAAGGAATTTAAAGTCAAACAACTATTACAAACATTAAGAACCTAGTACTGGCAATAGTTTTGGTACACGGTTTTTGCTCATAAAATGAAAACAAATGTATACTTTCAAAACTATTTTCTTCTTTTTATTGGCCGCCTTGTGCAGCTTCAGCAATGCGCAAGTCTCTCTGGCGTCTCATCGATCGCAGTGCGAACCTGGAAAATTGTTCATTGCTCGGACAAGGGCGCGCTTCAAAGACTCAATATTTGGGTGTAGCCCCCAGAGCGGACCACAGTTTACAAATGGATTCATATCTAGGCAACCAGCAGGCCAATCATTCGTTGACTTGAAGTTCGGTATATGGTTTTTTAGCCATGCTTGAGTCGTTTTTGCCTTGTGAACAGGAGCGGAGTCTTGTTGGAAGAAAGGTCTACTTGTTTGCTTATTTGCAAATAATGTCCTGTTGAGAGGCTTCACACAACCTTTTCCAAAACGTCGGATTAAAGTTTGAAGTTTTCTTCGAAGTTTTTCTTCTTTTTTCAAAAAAGGAGCTTGGCCGGATGGTTTTGATGACAAAGTTCTGTTTGTTGTACGATTCCTTTATGGTGAAAACTTTCTCGTCAGTTAACAGAATTCGTCTATGAGCATTGTTTGCGCACTGGCGACGCAATGCTTCGATTTTGTCTTGCTTTTTTGATTCAATGCTGTTGTGAGCAAGTGGCCGGTGTGTCTCTTGTATGCACTGAGTCCCATCATTATCCTCAAATAACTTCACGGCACGACACGCAAATTTTCGGGTGATTTCCAGTGGCCGCAACATACGAAAGATTTCACCTTTTTCTTAGCCCCATTTATGAAGGCCAATTACGACAACACGATTTTCGAGCGAGCCCCGTCCCATGATTGCAAACAACTGACTCCAAAAACTTTTGATGCAATAAAATTAGTAGCATAAATGTCACTTGACAAATAGCCGTCAAGTTGAAGTGGATGCGTTCAATGGTTCGGAACCCATCGGATCGGATGACTTAAGCATATAGCTTTCACAGAAACGATCGGTCCAAAAACTAGTTTTAGTGAGAAAAACTTTTTTGTTTACAGTGGAAACTGGAGACGTTTTGTTTTTATTGGTTTTCCATGCTCTCTTATATTTCTACTAAGTTTGGATTATCGGTGCCGAATCTCTAGTGATTTTCGTATAAACGCTTGTATTTCAAACTAAAACTGTTTCCTTTGTATGTGAAAATATTCAAAAATGCTTAGCAACTAGATTATTTGAGAAAAGTTGAGCGAATTGAACCCGACTGTTCAATGCCAAGTAGATTTAGGTAGTAGGTCCAAATCGCTTAACATTCACATAAAAAGGTAACCAATTTAAAATTGAAATGCCAAAGTTTATACGAAAATCACTAGAGATTTCTGTGTCACTCCAGTATGCGATGTTGATTGGTCTGAAAAATAGTCTCATTGAAGAAAAATATTTTTTGATTTTTAATGCTACCGTCTTAAAAATTTGTAATTTGTTTGCATTATATGCTTTCACCTAATTTTACACTATCAAAAATAGAGAATTTAAGAATTTCATACTTGGATCAAGAATTTTTGATATCAATATTTCGATAAGAGTGAAAATTCTCGATCCAAGATTATAATTCTTGATCCAAGTATGAATTTTTGATCCCGTTTTTCTAGATCCCAGAGCATCAATACTTGAATACTTTCCTATTCGGGGCCTTGGAAACTACACTCACTGACACCGCCGCTTGGCCAACGGCACCGGATCGCTTGAGCGGCATAAAATTCATATTATAAACTGATGGGGAATGCTCTTCGCGCATATTTTCTCCACTCACCCCTCTCCAATAAGACACGAAACTGTAAAAGCAAGTTCAACGCTTTTCTCTCAAATGTGCTTGCTCTCCTCTCTCAGTTTTTTTTACCTCACTCCACTCTCCTAAAGACACTAATTAGTGCGAATGTAACTCGATTTCAAGAACAAAATTGTTGAAAACTCAAGAGCGTTCGTATTTAAAATATTCGCTCTACTTTTTTCTGGGTGAACAAAGTTCTCTCAAATTCGGGTGACTATAGTAGTCCCATAACGATCGGTCTGAAATGGGTATAATAAGAAAAATTTTTGGTTTTGAATGTTCGCGCTCCCAAAGTTCGGCAATTATGAATGTCAAATGCTTTTAATGATACTTGCCAAATTTTGATCGAAATCGGATGAATATGTCTTATGGCTGCCAAAGGGTTAATCGGGCGGAAAATGGATCTAAGTAAAGATAATACTTGTTAAAAGTTCGCACTCCTTAACTGGGCCATTATAAATTACATACGCTGTCAAACAGATTTTGCACATTTGGTCGAAATCAGAATATCAAAACGATTACTTGCAGGGGTATTAAAACTTCGGCACAGACGAAGTAAGCTTAGCCTTCTCGTTTTTTAATGTAATGATTTTGCATGAAGTTTCATCAAGCAGAAGAGTAAAGGAAACAAAAGGGGAGCAGATACAGCAACAGGTAGCTAATGGCTAGAAAATGAATAAAATCAAAATCAATGGTAAAGCTCTCTTCGCTCTGTTAAAGTGTTGGCCACCTTTTTGCCTCCCGCAAAAAGTCTATTGTAGAGCTGTAATCTCACCATGCTCCTAGCCATTTCTGCATGCAGAAAAAACAATAACAGGGAGCCCATGTACAGCGAGTGCAGTTGTTGGAACCAAAAGTCATAATCCAATGTGGTCTGATTGCTGCTGCCTTTTTTTTTTAAATGGTCCATTAAGATTATGTCCGAGGCTGGGATGATGTTTCAGTAGCTAGTTCTGTTCAGAAAGTAGGGCCCTACTCGCCTATCCTGGTGATGGGGGTGCCATCTTAGAGTCCAGGCCCTCTAGTTATCAAGCTTCAGCGATTCTGGGCTCTTTTGACCGAGTGAAACATCTTTGAGTACGGTACGGATGATTTTCGAGAATAAATGAGCACTAAGTCTCGAGCTTCTTGATTCAGCTTAGTATCATAGAGTTCTGAATATCTAGAACTAAGTATTGAGTACTGAGTATATAGAGCTGAGTATCTAATACCGAGTACTGAGTACCTTGTAGCGTGGTGTTAGTATAGAGTACTTGGTATCGAGTACTGTGTGTCAAGTACTGAGTATGGTATTGAGTACTTACTCAGTACTCAGTAACTAGTATAGAGTTCTCAGTATTGAGTACTGATTCTGCTGTTCTTAGTATCAAGTACTAAGTATCGAGTACTGAGCATCGAGTACTTACTGAATATAGAATACTAAGTATCACGGTCTGAAAATCGCGTAGTGAGAATCGAGTACTTAGTATCGAATACTTGGTATCGAGTACTGAGTATCGAGTTCTGAATATCTAGTACTAAGTATCGAGTACTGAGTATAAAGAGCTGAGTATTGAGTACTGAGCATCGAGCTATGAGTATCGTGTTTCACATCCATGTCTCGTATGTGTAAGTGCCACTCTAACTTATCTCTGGCTTAACCAGTATTAAACTGTCCGGTGTTTGTAGCACAGAAGGCCCCGACCCAAGTAATCGAACCCGCAAGACGGGAACCCGCCGCGCCGCCCCTCCCTGTTTCTACGCCACCTCCCCTCGTTTTAAGCTATCCTCACCAAACTTTGCACGAGTCTTTGTACAAATACGCTGCACAATTGTCGGACCATCGGAGACTATAGATATAGCTGCCATAGGAACGATCGGTTGAAAACTAGTCTTAGAGAAAAACTTTTGTTTTAAAGGAAATCGCCCCAAAGTATGTATTTCACAGTTTACTATCCCTTCCATGATTTCACTAAGTTTTGACGAAATCGGAGACTATAACTAGAGCTCCCTAGGACGATCGGTCGAAAACTAGTTCTAGTGAGGAAAACTTTTTGTTTTTAATGAAAACGTCCTTATCACTGCTACACTTTTTATTTTATCTACCTTAACCTCCTCGCGGGTTTCTCCTACTGAATCTACCTCAAAAAACAAGACTTTCCTTTTTGCAAATGCCAACTTCCTGCCTTCAAAATAAAACCCTTTCTGGGCCGTTTATAAGCCACTTTCAAAATTTTTGCTCATCCAAAGTGAAAAACTTTCTCTGCAATTATTCAACAAACCACATTAATTTCTATTGAAGGAAATCATTAAACTTAATTTTATGCCTCCTCTCTTAAGGGAAAACGCAAACACAACAGAAAACACCGCAAAAATCCCCAACGCATTATTCAATGCCCACATGTAAAATAATTAATGCCCATACACTTTTCTTTTCCTGCTGCTCATTTTTTTCGCATATTTTTCCTCGCCTGCTAATAATGTGGAAAATAAGAAAATGAAAGGCATTTTCTGCCTCTAATGAATTTTCACGAGTGCGAACGTTGTGCGCATTTAAATGTGGTCGTCGATGGGGTGGAGTGTGGAAAGGGGCGGAAAAATAAGTAAATAAATCACAAGTAGGAAATTGATGAGTTGCCATTTGGTTGAAGAGGGCGTTGGAAAACTCCAGCATTTGATTTTTTACCTTTTGTTTGCTCAATTATTCGTTATGCCTTGCACGTAATAATTATGAAACGGAAGTGTGGAAAACACTCTGGGGGATTCCCCTAATTAAAGTGAAAGATTCATTCATTTTTGAACAATTGTACAGAATTAGTAAAGTTGTCAAGCCGGAAATAGGAGCTTGCTTGATCAAAAAACCGAGACCCAATGAACTCATTGGCCATTGTGCAAGCGAACTGTTCCCAATATCTCATTGTCATGTAACTCAAATCGGCCTAACAGCCAACAACTACAACAACAAAATCTCGTGGAACAACAAAAACCACACTTTGCATGTGTAGCCAAAGCTTTACAAAGAACAAGACACACACAAATAGTAACAACAAGAACAACACAACACAAATAAAACAAAAAATAGTAAAAAAAAAAAAAAGAAAAAAATATAAAACCAAACAAGTAGAACTTGTCTAGGCCTAGATACAGACAGGGGCATGGCCGTCAAAAGGGGTTTGGATAAACAAAATCTTGCAGCTTGGGATTAAGATATTTCCTCGAAATTTTGGTGAGAGAATGATTAGTCTGTTTGTAGAATTCACCCTTGAAATGGAAGTCCAAAATTTTATCTTTGATTCCCCCCATTGTTACTCAGACCCTGTCTATGGCTTTCATTTCAAACAAATGTTTTCCTTAAAGTTCTTTTTTTCTCTTCTTTTATAGAACCTACTCTGGAGACCTTAAGCCATTTAAACGACTTTTTCTTGGCTTTATTTGTCGTTTCGGTTTCGCTTGCAGTTGTTTTTTGCTTTGGTGTCTAAAGTCAAGATCACAAACGTGATTTGTTGTTGCTGTTGTTTTTGCTTTATCTTTAAACTAAGCAACTTCCAGCTCAGTTGTTTTCTTTTGTTGCCGTTTGGTTTGTTTGTTATGTTGATCAGTCATCAGCTGGGTGAGCAGATAGGCCTTGTCTAAAATTTAGTGTGTGGGTGTTTTGCTATGGCTATCTCAGTCCCCCCATTCGATCGTTTGTGCGGTGCCGCCCCGTTTAAAGATTTGTGAGTTTTATGTTTATATTTGTGGGTCTACAGAGACCCCGAGAGCAAGTCTCACTCTGATTGATGTGGCGCAACATTAATCAAGCCATTGGAGCGGCCGTTTGTTTGATCTCTCTAGCTCCATCTCTTTCGCTCCATTTAGCAATGGTCTTTAAAAATTAATCAAGCAATCGATCGCACAGTTGAGGAGTTTCGTTCAATGATCATGTTCAGTTGAGTGTGTGTTAAGTTTGGATGTTTTTGGCCAGTTTATGGCCAATTTGTTTTCAATTAATTGGCTTGTTGTGTTAATGTTTTCACTGATTACGTTTAGCTTAAAGGCTTCCGTTGTGTCTGATGATCAGTTGCACTGGTTTTTTTCTTTCTGCTCATAAATTGCCACAAATGATGCGCGGACGCTGTGTGTTTCGGTAAGTAAAAAGATCAAAGAACAAACAGAATAACTCAAGCAGTTCATCAGAAGTGGAGAGAGAGAGAGAGAAAGATAGATGTCTAGAGAGTATATGTACGATATGTATGAATGGTTGTAGTGAAGCGTCTAATGAACTACTTTGGTATGATATTAATATCTATAGGATATACTCGAAAGAGTGAACACACTAGGATAAGTCTTAAAACTTTTAAAAATTCAAGGCAATTTCTTTGAAATTTGGAATGAAAATTCTAAAATGTCAAGGAGAGGATAAAGTTGGCAGCGGTAAATGCAGTGGCATGTAATAGATTTCGACTTGGGAAATAAATTTGGATACCTTATATTTAATTGTGATCCGTCCCTTCCTAGGTGTGTCTATAAATGTTTAGACCTGCAAAAAAATATTCCCTTCCCGTCACTTGGATCTTAAAAGCTTAATTTTTTTTCTAGAACCTTTAAATATTTTATACTTAAGTCCATTGTTAACAGCTCAGTAAAAACCCGAAATTAATATTTCCAAGTCTTGCTTGGATTCTCATTTAAAGAACTATCATTTTAATTCCTAAATAAATGATATGAGATTGTTTCGGGTTAAATAGAAATAGTTTGAGACCTTTAGGATCTAGTACAGTCTAATATCAATCTCGAATTGTAAAACTAATTGGTGTACAACAAGTTTTCAATGCTTTTTTCTTAAGTTTGACGCTTTATCGCGAATTTATTTATTCAAAGTATTGCCCATCGTTACCTACATATATTTCCCCATCTTTCTCGCCGTTTTCGGATATCATCTCGAAAACAGATGAGACTTTTGATGCGATAAACGAATCGATATAATCGACTTCCCATTTCAGCGTTTCATGGTATGTTTTGACCGACTGCGCAACATGTGATTTTGGATTTAGATTTATTTTGATTCCATTCTTAGTGCTAAAAGTAAAAGACTTATTTGTAGAACTACTACAACACTACGACAATTACGAAAACCAAATTTGTTGGGATAATTAACTTGACCTTTATATATAAATTTTTATATTATATCTTTACCACAAAACAAAATAAAATAGGAACGACAAATGAAAGTAAACTAGACCTAAGATGATTGCTGTAGGTAGATTTCAATAGATTTCTTAAAAACTGGAGCGCTTCTAATTATTTTGAGATTGTTAGGTAGTTGATTCCATAGACGAATAGCATAAGAGAAAAAGTGCATATCGGATGATGCAAGTTTATTTCGTGTTCCAATTAAATTTCTTGTCCCTTGTAAGGAAGCAGAGTTTAGCATTTGAAATAGGTATGAAGTTTCAGCAGAGTTGATAATTTTGTGCAGGAATATTAGTACTCCTAAGCTAATCCATGAATTTAGAGGTAAGTTAAATATTTTCTCTCGAATTCTGACCGTTTTTTTGCGTTTTGGGCCCCAAAAACACTCACGAAGATTCGCTCGTTTTAGTCCATATATACATACAAATGCCGTATATCCGATCTGGCCGACTTGCAACAATTTTGTGGTTTTTGAAGCTATTAAACTAAAATTTGGTTTACACGCATATTTTGCATTTGCCATACATCTGCCATATGACCGATTCGTCCGACTTGCACCAACTTTGGTATGATATTAAAAGTTAATGAATGAATAAAAAATACAAAATTTTTTTGTTTTAGAATTGTGACGTCCGCTGAAAAGTTTTTGGTCTGCGAAAAAAGGTATGAAAAAAAAGTAGGCCCATGGCGGCCGTGATTCGGGGTCACTCCGTTATCCGAATTCAAAAAGGAAAAAAGATTCTGGTTTAGTATTGATGTAATTCTGGCCTGAACCTCAGATTTGGAAAAAAGTAAATTTTTGACAAAATGGTGGCGCTTTGAAAATGAAAAATAAATTTTGGTATTTCTTTTTGTAGTCTAGTGTAAAAAAATACTATAAATTGTTGTGTCTAAAAGATGGAGGTTCAGGCCAGAATGACGACAATTCAGCGTCGATTGCGTAGTTTTGGCTGAATCGCTGCCGCCATTTTAAAAAACGTGGTTTCGAGAAAAGGGCGTTTAAAGTTGGCAGTTGCTAAGACATTTGGGTCACCTTGAGTCGCTTAAAAGGCTATATCTCCTAAACTAATTCGAGTTTTCGAAAATCCTTTTGGGAAAATATTTTTGAGTATCAGCTATAAAAAGCAAAAAAAATATTTTTTCCGGCCCAACTTGTACTACCCCCTTAAGCAAGCGAACTTAAATTTGGTTTGAGTACGTACTTTTGCCTCCCTAGACGACTATCCAAATTTGGTTCATTTCAAAACACTATCTGGCCCAATGTGCCATGGCTTATGAACGAGCAGATTTGGCTTGTTTAGTTACTCCCCTTCATGCACTTTGTCATCGGTATTAAAATAGCGACTTCTATAACACAATACAAAACTAAAAAAACCGAGGTGAGACCCTTAAATAGTGATAGAGAGGACTTCTGTAAGCATCACCTCATACCCAGTTTTTCAATTGTAGTCTAGGTTCGCGTTCTATGGGTACTTTTGTACTAGCAACACAAAGCGACAACAATTTCAACTAAATTTTTAGTGCTTCAAGATATAAGTTAAATTAGCTTGTCAAGATGACACACAGCCCCAAAGGGCCAAAGCCGAGCCTCTCTCAATCTCTTGGCTTGTGCGCTTCTAATTTTAGCACAAGAGAAAGGGACCTACAGTTTAACGACGAATCCGAACGGCAGTTTGAGAAGCTTTTCATGGCTAATTACTGCAATGCTGGCGCCAACAGAAAAAAACTTTTCATTAGATGTTCCGAGGCGGGATCGAACCCACGACCTCATGCTCAGCGGTCGCGCACACTAGCCGCTGAGCTACCCGGTCAGCTTCAAGATATAAGTCTACAAAATTCAGGGTCATTGGGAAGCTGTTAATACCCTAATTGGTCAATGTTGCTTTAAGTCAGTTGCTAAGACAAAATTCCCATAATCGGAGAACCAAGGCTTCGTGGGTCAAATTAAAAACGCAGTTCGATCTATTTTTATACCCGTTACTCGTAGAGTCCGACCCCATAAAGTATATATATTCTTGATCAGCACAAAGCAATCGAATAGCCATTCCGTCTGTCTGTATGAACACCTAGCTCTCGGAGACTAGAAGAGCTAGAGCCACCAAATTTTTTATGTTGACTCCTATTGTCCCTACGCAGATCAAGTTTATTTCAAACTTTGGCCACGCCCCCTCCCGCCCCCACAATAAAAAATATCATATTTTGCTGTGTAGTGTATGTGCCCAATATCTACAATCTCTGAAAGTTTCATAAAGATCGGATAATAAATGGAAGAGTTATAAAGGTTATTCAAAACGTTGCATACTTTTTGGCGATTCATGCGCTTTTAGAATTATGTGGGAGCATATAAAACAAATACATGCCAATTTTGAGGACATTTCCATTGAAAACAAAAAAGTTATTCCAACTAAGACTAATTTTCATCCACTACTTTACTATGACAGCAATACTATATAGATGTCCGATTTCGACCAAATTTGGTGGAATCATGGAAAAGCATAGTAAACTTAGAAATACGAAGTTTGAAGGCGTTTTAATTGAAAACAAAAAAGTTTTTCTCACTAAAATTAGTTTATCCACCGATCGTTCCTATGACCTTCATATGCTGTAGCGTTATTTGTACCGAAAGACTTCGTGCAAAGTTTGGTGAGGATAGCTTTAAAACTGACGGAGGAGATAGCATAGAAATAGACGGACAGAAGGACTGACGGTTGGACAGACGGACAAGGCAAAATCAGCTCAGCTCGTAATGCTGATCAAGAACATATATATTTCATGTGGTCGGAGATGCTTCCTTCTATGCGTTACAAACATCCGGACAATTATATAATAACCTCTGCAAGGGTTGAAAATACATGGCGCGGAAACAAAAAATTAGGGCGACAACCATTAATTTAAGAAAATCGCCCTTATTTTAGCAAAGAACATTTCCTAAATTTAGAAAGATGCATAAGAAATTCGCCCTAAAATATGGATGTAGAAAATCGCGGTTAAATTTAGGAAAATATAAAAAGACACCGCTTGTAATTCTCAAGTACGAATTCCCTGCCTTTGGAATATAAAAGCCACTCGACCTGCTGAGATATTCGCCATAAAATGTAGAAATATTGATAGAAAATCGCCCTAAAATAAATAAAACAAGAAAGAAAGTCGGTCAAGCCCGAATATAATATACTCTGTACCTGTGCCGCCCATAACCGTTGCGACCGGTGCATCCCATAATTGTTTGTTTTCCTTATAACTCGACAACCGTTCATCCGATCTTTACCATTCCTTTGGCGGATAAATACCCCTGATTACTAAATATGTCCAGAAGCAACAAACCTTCTATTTATAAAACTGTGGGAGATATGACGGTTTTTTTTTCAATTTGCGGGGCGGGAGGGGGCGTGGCAAAAATTGAAAATAAACTTGATCTGCTTGCAAGTATAAGAAGCTTATGTCCCATACATGTCAAACCTCTATTTTTTACCATCTCTGATATCTGTTTGTTCATACGGACAGACAGACAAACAGACCGATAGACGGACAGACAGACGGACATGGCTAGATCGATTCGCCCGTGATGCTGATCAAGAATATATATACTGTATAGGGTCGGAGATGCTTCCTTCTGCCTGTTACATACTTAAATGATACTTCATCTCGCGGTTTATGGCTGACGAGTACCATCTCTTGGGGACATGCAATATCCCATTATGCCATCATAAATTTAGTTTTTTATAAAACTCTACCGTCGGTTTCAAAGATATTCAAGAAATTAGGTTTGGCGCCTTCTGGACCTTAACGATTTGTACGATAAACGCGATTTCTTGTTATTACGTTCCCAATGACCCTGTCCGTGTTTAGTGAAGCTTAGTAAGTTGAAATTGTTGTAGCTTTGTGTTGCTAGTACAAAAACTGGGTATGTGATGATGCTTACAGAAGTCCCCTCTATCAGAAATTATGGGTCTCATCCTGGGTTTTTTCCAAAACTTTGATTTTTTCGAACTGTGTAATCTCTTTACCCAAACTGGCATGTAAAAATTGATGAAGCATGTTCCCGGTTATCTCTTGCAGCATTCGATGGCCTTTAACTGCCTTCAAAGTAAACTTAAGTCAAAATAAAGTTGGTTGCATTTCTTTTAATACTAGTGACGCCACCTTCAAAAAATGCTTTTGAACTTTGTTGTGCAGGTAAAAGTATACTTAAAATAAGGTGAAATTTTTCATTAGTTAACACTTTTAAAACTAAAATTACAACGAAATGTGCTAAACTTAAATATGTTAATTTCTTGAATATATCATGATATATTCTTAAAGTGCATAGCAAATTTTCGTTGCTTTCAATAATTTGATGACTTATTTTGAGCATGGAAAATTCTTGGTTGAATCAGTTATAATATTTTTTTAGAAACAAGGAAAAAGCGTTATAAACTCCAATATTATCGTTCTTAAACATTGACAAATACGATAGAACAAAAGTTTACCCACCAAACTAGCACTTACATTCTCCAACATACAAATCGACAAATCCTTTTCAATAACTTTAACTTTCATCACTTGAGTTTCACTGTGCGCGCTGACCCCACACACCAAATATTCCGCACATCTCTATTCCGCACAGACCATGCAAAAATACGTTTTATGCCACATTTTCTAATGAGAGCAACAATATTGTGTGCGTGTGTGTGTGATGTTTGTAGATGTCTTTAGACTTTATGGACTGTCTGTGTTTGCCCTTTTGATATGCCGCCTTTTGGACGATGAATTTTCTAAGAATTTTTGTTTTGACGCAATGAGGAAATGAGGTATAGGAATACAAATTTTCAAATGATCGCCGCCAGAAGATGAATGGCAGATGTACAATCTATGGGGTTGCCCCTCAAGCTTTGAAGTTTCAAGTAGATGATGGTGTGCGCTTGTGTGTAAATTTATTAGCTTAGCTCTAGGAAATCTTAATTATTTCTCGCTTTGGGTGGCAAAATTGTTTGCTAAAAAGGGAATTATCAAAGAAAATTAAGAGAATAGAGGAAAAAGGCTAAAACATACTTGGAATAGTATCCAGGTTTGTACAAGTTACTTTCTACAACTAACCAGTTCGTTTGGCCTCTTTTCATTTACAAATTAGCTCAGTTTTTTTGCTTTATAAACCCAACTTAACCCTCTGACCTCCTAAAACCCACATTTTTGCCCCACCTACAATTTTCGCACTTTCCCATCGAGCATATCAGGTTACTTAACCCCACTGAAGCCCCACACAGACACTGAATTTCTCATCAACTAAGAACATTTTTTTTTCTAAAACCCATTCACCGCGGCTGACTGCACCAGAGTAACTCACTTTAAGGTGTTCGTTTACATGTTTTTGTTTTTCTACTCTCTGCATTCTATTAAAGTGGCTATATCTATGTTGCTGTTGCCGGCATGGAAAGTGTGAAAATACATAAAAAGGCCGCGCTTAAAAGATACATACATACATAAGTACATAGGTACGTACATATAAAAACTTTCTGCAGTCTTTTACATGACACGACACAATTTGCTGGCACTTCGACATGTTTGTCTGTGGCTTCGGTCTTTGGTCTTGGAGTTTTCATTTCTTACCTGTTTACCAGGTACCAGACAACGCCTTTTTGGACCACTTTGCTTACGCGTGTGAACTTTTTTATTTTGCGAAAAATATACAAAACTTTTCAACACATAAAATGTTTAAGTTTAGCCAAAGTAGAAAGAGGTCGGAAGTAGAAGAAGTTGAGTTTAAAGTGTTGTTTATTTTTCTGCTTCATTTTATGTGGATGAGAGCTTAACAAAGTTTGCTTTCGAGAGTTTTAATTGGTAAATATTTTGAAAAACGAAAGTGAGGGCTGATTCTGTGCTAGAATAAAACACAGAAACTGTCTTAAAAATATTTATCTGGATCCCCTCGCAACTTTAAACCCTGAAATAAAATTATAATTCAGCTGACCACCGAAAAATATTGAATAATTTTCCATAAAACTTAATTGTGCACAATTTAATTTCTGCGTTTAATATTGAAGCAATTTTCGTATTATTTGACAATGGCAAAAACTTTTACATATTAATTTCACATATTTGTTCAATTTTAAAAGCCAACGCGCAGCAGCTATCTCTATTAAGACCCATAAAACAATGCAAATAAAAATGAATACAATATACACAATTTTGTTGCACTTTATTGAATAAATTATAATGGAAATGCGCAAAGGTTTTATTTGCCAAAGGCCAAGGACAAGTTGTTTTCCATTTTGTTTTCCAGTTTATTGCAAACAATGTTCAATTAATTGCCAATCAATCATTTTTAATGAAACAACATCCAAGCGACAAGAAGAATCCGGCGACATTATCGACTTGATTCGATCTTGACAAAGAATGGAAAATAGCAAAGAATGGCAAAACGTGCAACTGGCAGAAGGAAAATGAAGAAATAAAATAGAGAAAACGTGAAGTTGGCCAAGCGATTGACAAGCGGTTTGCCTGGGACTTGCCTTTGGCAACTTTCTGAGTCGAGACGAGGTGCCTGGTGCCAGGAGGCTGAAGCCAGCTGGTGTAGCTAAAGTTGCCTGTCAGAGTTGTGGCAAAGTTGCCAATGGAAGTCGTGTCTGGATGTAACAGTCGAAAGCAGAAGCTCTTTGGGTACCTTTGACCAGTGTGTTGCGGGTGCAGCATCTGCATTTAGCATGACTAAACCAAGGATTAGGGTTGCCAAACAAACCAAGATTTTATGAATGAGAAATGATGGAAGCAGAGAAATTTTAAGAAGTTGATACTCGAGCAAGTAGCGGCTGTGGCTTAGTGGTAGAGTGTTTCGAATACTGAGATCGATACCCTTCAAACACAAGCGACAGGAGATTATTTTTGGGTGAACATTTTAATTCAAGCATGGTAAATCCAAAAAAAGTAAATACATTTTCTCATATTACCATTACCATGAAAGCTTCCTTAAAAATTTCAGGCAAGGTGGATTGCGAAAGCCAAATACGGATAAGAAGTTCTTATTATTCAAGGACAACTCCAGAAATCTACGCAAGAGCGCTACTTTGGAAGATATATTTGTTTTTATACTCTGACCCAAAGGTATACAGAGTGTAATTAGCTTGTGCAAAAGTATGTAACAGCCGAAGGATGCATCTCCGACCCTATAAAGTATATATATTCTTGATCAGCATCACGGACGAGTCGATCTAGCCACATCCGTCCGTCCGCCCTGTCTGTCTGTCTTTCAGTCTGTCTGTCTGAGAGCTGTAGAAACATCGATGTCTTACGCCATCGATATTTTCGATGTTTTTGAAGTAAAACATCGATTAAACATCGTTGTTCTTCGAATTTTAAGAATCTTCCAAAGTATCTTCCCAAAGCACATCTTTGCTTGAGATTAAATAGAAATAAATAATGAATGTACATATTTATATTAAAAATATATTTAATTTAAATATATTGAACTAATTATGGCCCTAATGTCCCTTCTAGGGCTCTAGATCAACTTTTTCTATTCATTATTAAGTCTTAAAAATTATTCAAATTTTTATTGAGGGACAATAAACGCTCCAAAATCTTCGGCTTTAAGGCGCAGCGTCTATCCGATAGGGTCTGTTCAACTTTACTGAATGTCCTTTCTGACGAGGTGGATGAAGCCGGAATACATAAATATTTCCGTGCGACTTCTTTTAGTTATTTGTAATATATTAGAATTTTTAGATTTTAGATTAGAATATTTATTAAATCACAAACAATACCTTCCAGCAAATTAGAGGATCGTCGTCCACTGACAGGTGGCATTTGGCCAAGTATTGCCTCAAAATGGTAAATGCATCAGAAAGGAAAACTTTGGTTTCTTTGAGTCGTCTGTTAAAGTAAGCGGTGGTGTTGGATGTTTCTGGAGATTTTTGGATATTAATGCGATTATTTCCTGCTCAACCGCTTTGGCAGCTCGGTCGGCATTGATCGAAACATTAAAGGCATCCTTTTTAAATCGCGGATCTATGATAGATGCTATCCTTGACACCGTCCTGTTTTCGTATGTGTAAAGTCTTTCTGGCAGTCTTTTTTTTAGCACATTAAGTGTATCAATTGCTTGGACAGACTTAAATTCACTTCCCATTTTTTGTATGTTTTGCTGCATCTCGCATATTAAGGAAATAATAAGTGAAATGGTGACATATTTGCTTCCAGATATTTGCAGTGTGGCCTCGTAAAAAGGATTAGTATTTTTGACATTTCTTGTAAATCGGCATTCAATGGTTGGGGGGCTTTTGGAGTTGAGAGTAAAACAATGGATAAATTGTCGGCCAGGAATCAAATTCGCTTTATCATTAAATATGAACTATTCCACCGGGTGAGGACTTCTTGAATAAGTCCACAAACGATATTCGTACTTTGGGACTTTTGTAGTTTTTTATTGGCCACAGAGCTTGATTTAAAAAAAGACACAACCCGCTTACATTTTGAAATCACGTCCTTAAGGCTGGGAAGTCTTGAGCTAAAAGGTTTATTGCTTCTCTGATTTTGAAACTGTTATCTATGAAATGGCATGTTAAAGCAATGTATCCATCGTTAGCCTTTGACGTCCACATATCTGGGGTTAGTGCCACGTGCCGGAATTTTTGATAGTACAGACATAAGTTTGTCCTTTAGCTCAGTGTACTGACTTACTTGCATAACATCCCAAAGGTAAGTTTTACTTGGAAGTTTATAACGGGGATCTAGTGCCCATACGAATTTCCGAAAGCCGATATCATTAACAATGTTAAATGGTTGAACATCAACTACAATCATAAACATTAGGGTTCAATCTTTTTGAATAAAGTGTTTCCATAAAAATTATTTTGATTCAAATATTTTTCAATTCCTTCTTCAATATTTGCAGTTTTTCCATGTAGTTGGGGTGAATGCGTTTAAGATGTTCCATTAGGTTAGTCGTGTTGCCACTGGTTTTCAAAACCAATATTTGCATCTGGCATCTTGTGAATTGGGACATTTTTAAAAATGCTCCCATGAAGCCGACCCCCCTTCCCTTTTTCGCTTAACCGTTTTGGATCCGTATGCAATGTCCAGGTTATCCACACTTCCCACTTTTCCCACGATGTCGCCAGCCTTTTCCGGATTGTTGTCCTTTGTCGATTCTACAATTGCAAAGCACATACAATTAAATTATGCAATAACAAATCAGCACATAAACTGAATAAAATGCCTTGCGCTGTGGCCACCTCGGCCGACATATGCTTTCACACATTAGATTTAATTTTGTTAGATACACCTCCAACACCACTGCAATTAAACGAAATATCTTTTTATCTGACTAAATTAAAAGAAATTTTATACTAAAAGGTTTAAGAGACACACATTTTTTTCACTTACCTTTTTAAAGACGCCTAGCAAATTTAGTAAGAAAATTGTGTGACCGATACATCGATAGTGGAAAAAAACCATCGATGTTTTTATCGAAGATAATTATGTTACCATCGATGTTTCTCCAGCTCTAGTCTGTCTGTACGTTGGTCCGTATGAACAAACAGATCTTAGAGATGGTAAGAGATAGAGGTTCGACGTGTGTGGGACTAAAACTTCTTATACTTGCAGGCAGATCAAGTTTATTTCCAATTTTTGCCACGCCCCCTCCCGTCCCCGCAACTTAGACAAAACGTCATATTTCCGTCAGTTTTATAGATACGTATATGGTACGAACCTTCTGAACATATTTTGAAATCAAGATATTATTTATCGATCCGCCAAAGGAATGGTAAAGATCGAATGAACGATATTCGAGTTCTTAATGTTTAAAGATTGAGATAAATTACCCATTACTTAAATGGTAGATGGTTTTACGAGTTATCGAAAGAAGTACTAGCAGTTGCTAGTAAAAAAGTAAGTGTCGAACGACTATTTTCTGGTGTTCAATTCATAATGAATTTGTTTCTAAAATAAATGTAATCTAGACCTAGAGACAGCTAACCCCGCTGGTTAAAACTTAGCTCACTTTGCAAAGTTTGTGAAGATATTTGTACGCGTTGTTCTCGGTTTCAGGGTGCTTCTGATATTTACTGCATTCCCGCTTTACAAGATAGTCCTCAAACGGCGGGCCGACTGGTTTTTGTTTTTTTAATTTTTTTATATGTATATAAAATTTTTTTTTTTTTTGTTTTTTTTTTTTAAAAAACAAAAAATAATTTTTTTTTTTTTTTGGTTATATATAATAAAAATAAAAGTATTTTAGAGACGGAATGGGAAAAAAGGTATCCATAATTTTCATCCTCTTAAACTGCTTTAGTGTTTGAAGCATAATAATTTCTATGCCTGCTTTTGCGTACTCTCATTGGTCGGTTTCGTAATAGCTGCAGCCTAGCCTTAAAGTATGCTTCATATTTTTCAAAAAATTATTGTTTTCATCGAACGAAAGTGAGACCAGTAAGACTCAACATATTGCACTATAATAAAGGCTACAAATGGTAAACGCTTTTAAATTCCAAACTTTTAAATCCTTTGTCAACTGCATTTTAAGTAAATGCCAGCTATAATACTTATCTTCCGAGGATTCCCTTCACTTAATCTCACCAAGTTTTTACTTAAAGTCCCAAAAAACTTTTCATATATCTCACATTTGCACGCCAGCTTGTTCACTTTGCATATTCCACCTTCTGTCCAAAAGAGTCAACAAGCCAAAATGCATATTCCGCTGCCAGGCGACTCTGCACAAAACTACGATTCGAGGCAATTAAAAAGTTCTGCACAAGTTTAATCAACAAATTTCCCACACACACTCCAAAGCACTAACTTCCAGGCAGCAAAAAAAAAAGCGCGTGCGTGGCCTTCCTCACAGAGCGCTGTCATCTCCCTGCCCCACACATTTGCTCGTGCATTTCATTTCACACATGAGCAATCTGACGAAGCGAAAAGTTAACAAGCCAGAGGAAGGAAGGTAGGAAGTCGCTGGGAGGTCACCATAGCATTTTACTTGGTTACTTTTGTTGCAACGCAAAAATTTCCTTTTCGTCAACAAGAAAACTCTCAACTTGAAATTGCAAAATGAGGTCTGGGGCTATCTTAAAAAAAAAAAGAACTGGCAAATTAAGTTGAGTCAACTGCGATGCTTTAGGCCCACACGCCTAGGGGAGACGCTGTGCTCCTCCTGCCTGAGCTTCTCTTATTAGCATAATTTTTGCTGCATGTTAACCAAAAAAAAATACGAAAAAAACGCAACAAGTTGGAGAAAAAAATAGGAAAATTAATTTCGCGTCAAGCGCATGCGCAACTTGTCTTGAAAGTTGTTCTTCTTCTTTTTCTTTTTATAGCAGCTTCCTCATTTGCCTGCTGTTGTAACAATTTAATTATGCCCGCCGTTAGTTGTTGTTGTTGCTTGGCAGTTGCTGTTGCTGGAGTTGTCTCGACTTGCAGAAGGCTCGTAAATTGCAGGCGCAAATAAATTTGTTTGTCAGAAGAGCACCGAGGACGCCCGCTTCTTTAAAGCGAAATGAGGAGGCTTAACAGCATTGTACCGGGATAAACCAGTTGTTGTATGCATCTTTTTTTTAGAATACGCAATTAGTTAGGGTAGGAACGATGTGGTATACTGTTAATAAGTATCCATCGTTTGATGGTATTGTACACTCGGAAAAAAGAGTGGGAGATTTCTATACCGTTTTGTACTTGTTATATAGAGTATATTTTGTTATTGGATGTACTTAAATTAAGAACGAACATTCTAATATGGAATAGCGACTGTTAATACTATTAAAATTACAACAAACGTTCTCGAATCAAGAATTTTTGGTACTTAGAAAGCTCATTCTTGATTTCAAGTTCAAAATATCTTGGAATGAGAACAAATAAACTCCAAAATGAATGCCATGGAAATTGCGAATTTTTTTAAAACGAATTGTTTCCTAAAATTACAACTAGCTCTAGCACTTTGCTCAAGGAGTGGTAGAAGATTTCTGTTCAATACAAGGCCCTAGGATCTCTTTAGTCTCAAAACTGAATCAAGAACTCAAGTCAAAATTTTCAGAATAGCTTTAGAATTCAACTATTTTTTTACACTCTGAACGAGAGGTACACAGAGTATATTAAGTTTGTGCAAAAGTGTCCGTCTGCCCGTCCGTCTGTCTGTCTGTCCGTCCGTCTTTCCGTATGAACAAACAGATCTCAGAGACGGTAAGAGATAGAGGTTTGACATGTATGGAAGAAATGTTTTTTTATACTTGCAGGCAGATCAAGTTTATTTTCAATATTGGCCACACCCCCTCCTACCCCCGCTGTCATCTCCCTGTCATCGCTGTCATCTTCCTTTTTTTGGTTAACTTAATATCTCCCTTAGTTTTATAGATAGAAGGTTCGAACCTTCTGAACATATTTAGTATTCGGGATTCCTTATCGATCCGCTGAAGGAATTTTAAAGATCGAATAAACGATATTCGAGTTATAAGGAAAACAAACAATTATGAGCAGCACCGGTCGCAACGGTGATGGGCAGCACTTCACAGGTACAGAGTATGTTATAGTCGGGCTTGACCGACTTTCTTTCTTGTTTTTACATATAACTATTAACAATACGTTTAAATTATGATTATCAGCCATGCTCCCATTTTTACTTTCGCCCCCTGCCTACGCCATTGGACGCCGGGAAACTCCGATGCTTCCAATCCAATATTTTTGTCATAGGTATCGGCTGTACCACCTTCTGGTACCCTGTGGTTGCCGCCATTATCCTTTAAGTGAGAAATTTGCTTTAATTTCTTTTCTATTTATGGCGATTTAAGGTAGCCGGACAATCTTTAGGTTTCAATAAATATTTTAACTAAGTTCGAGTTCTTTTCTTGCAGTTAAGTTCGAGTTCTATAATTCTATAATTGTGTTACAAAGCTGAGCAGGTCCCTCGCTGAATCAATTTGTCTACTACCGCCGTTGTTTGATTACTCGATTACTCCTACTCACCTCAAATGACAAATAGCTTACCTTGCACTTATATCAATTTTCTATTAGAAGCATGACTGGCTAAATTCTTTCATACCATATGTTCCATATATTTGGAGGTGAGAAGAAGTGAACACTTAACAAAGCGACATGAAGAGAATAAGAGGATATTCTCAAAACAAATGTACCGTTAAGTGGTTCATAATAAATAGCAAACGAACCTTTTGCACATATATCAATTTTACTGATTTATAGATATGTACACTCAAAAAAATCGGCTGCCAGCGTTCTAAATGAAACGGGATTGAAATTAACCCGTTTTGTACTTAAAATTTCAAGTATGATTCGCTATACTAAACATCCTGAAATCAAAAAACGAGTGCTATTATTATTGAAATGATAACAAATGTTCTTGAAACAAAAAGACTTTGTACTTATAGTAAGTTTCAGTAAGCGAAGATGGGTTTTTGAGATCATAGTAAGGTTTTTCGAGCATAACTTCGCCAAAAATCAATATATTTTTATTCCGTAAATTTTGTATTTTAGTTAAAAGATGCATGTTACTTTGCTCATCATTAGTTTTTGAAAAAGAAATTTGTGGTTTTTTTCATATCATTTTTAAAAAAAAAGTGATTTTTTGACATTTTGAAAATTTTTGGGGTGTTGATGGCCTCTTGTTTAAAAGTTAAAAATTCGTGTTTTTTAGTAGTTATTCTTTATTAAAGGTTCCACGAACAAAATTTTGTCACTCCAATGATCCTTTTGATCTGTTTTGAAATCTGAATGCTTATGAAAAGCAGTCTTATTTGCCGAAATAAATGTTTATGTCATCTGGAATCAAGCCTTAAAAGCTGATTTCCAGATCGCAAAAATGTAAAATATTATGTACTTTTATGACTGTTTAACGACCTTTATACTCTTACCTTGCAGTTTTTACTGGCTCGAGGTCTTGCTATGTTATTGACATAACTTTAAACAGAGGCACACGACACAAAAAAGGAGGCATCAGGTTGATCGGACGACGTTTCATGCCTTTGGAATTCCCAAACAGTTTTGGCGTCGCGGGCATGGAGAGACTGCTGTTTGGACAGACATTTCAGGCGCAAGATCGCTGATGAGTGAAGTTGGTCCCTCATGAAACGTCGTCCGATCAACCTGATGCCTCCTTTGTTGTGTCGTGTGCCTCTGTTTAAAGTTATGCCAATAACATAGCAAGACCTCGAGCCAGTAAAAACTGCAAGGTAAAATATTATGTCGAACATCACATGAATAGAAAAAATTTTGAATTGCTTTGAATTCTGAATGCTTATGATTTTATTTTTCTCATAATCTGAATAAAACAATATCTATGAAAAATCAGCAGCCGCATTGTTTTCTTATATTTACGAGCACGTTATGCTGGTGGCTGTTTTTTGGTTTGCCTTTCTTTTTTAATGTTTTTTTTGTACTCTTTGGAGCGTTTTGCTTCTGCCTTTTAGCGTACCATTGCAACATTCTATTCGGAGGTCAAAACCGACTTTTTTGCATGGACAAATTCCGGTGGCTCACAACACCCCATACATCACTATTTTTGTTGACGCCACAAACCCAAAATAATTTTTTTTCAAAAATGCATACTTCGGGCAAAAAGGCAAATGATCAAAGATAGTTCTGTCGTACTTACTTTTTGGATTCGGAAAAAAATTTTAAGCGATATTCAAAAAAACATTACTTCAATATTTGAAAAAAAAATTGAGTACTGGTTCCCCAACTTAAAGCACATGTTGACTGATCGGTTGCTGGCCAAAAGTTAGGTAATAATAAGAGAAAAACTTGACATATACCAAAAGCTGTAATTTATTTTTGCTTGGGCCCAATATTCGGGTGGCCCACAACACCCAGCGGCCCAGAACACCCCATCTTCCCCTACAAAATATGTTATATTGAGTACAAAATTGACTTATAATGCTGCAAAAATTGTGCAACGTTAAATGTAAATTATTTTTATGCGAGTCTGTTGTTAAAATTCCGGGATTCTCCGTTTTCTTAACAAGTTTTCCCAGCCAGTTTGTTGGGGTGGTGAATGGCTTTTCAAGGTGAAAGTGGCATTTTCTGTTTGTTGAAATAACATCCCAACCATGGGGAACTCAGGATCTTTTCAAATATCCCTGGTTCTCAGAGGTACCATTCAGCTCCGTAATGCGTCTAGGATTTTCGCCTGGACCATCTAATCTTACTCAGAAACAGACTTCGCCGCGATTCCATAAATTTGTAGGCCCATGTCTCCATGCCGGAGCCAGAATAGCCTTAAAAGATTAGGACTTTGTTCCTGAGTGACAATTTACTGTTGGAGTTCAGGAGCCACCCATATAACGTGCTTTGGCGGCCACTGCCTGAGCTGTTATCGTGACATGTTGACCAAAGGGTCCAGTCTCACCATCCAGGGTCACCCCAAGGTATTGCCTGGGCTGCTTTTTGTCCTCCACTAAGCTGACCGTGCAAGAATACTCCGGGCAGGTGTCACGACGGGTGGAATAAGTCACCGAAGCCGCCTTGTCCGTGT